>PVHY01019668.1:0-26977 GCA_004024945.1 Uropsilus gracilis | reverse complement strand
GGGTACCACAGACTCAAGCAATCCCCAGCCTCAGCTTCCCAGGTAGCTGGGATGACAGGCGCGCACTACCACACCCAGCTATATGTTTTTGGAACTAGGTTTCGCTGTGTTGCCCCTGGCGGGACTCAAATCGTGATCCCTGGCCCCAGCTGCGGCTTCCTAAGCTGCCATCTACAGGCACGAGCCACCAGGCCGAGCCACCTTCTTAGAATGCAAATATCAGCTTGGAATAGGGAAGAAACCATTGAGGTTTGCACACCAGGTGCAGGGGTGGTCTGAGAACTGCTGCTGGTACCTGCTGATTTTCCAAAACACCAATCACAGGACTGGGGGCATTTGGGATCCTGATACTATGGTTGACTGACTTAGAATCAGCTTTTACTGGGCGTGGAAACTCTTTCTCAATTACCATGAGCTCCGGAGCCCTCCCTTGGATAACCTGCTTGCTTCTTTCCACTCAAGGAGATGGCATATTTCAAAGGCCAGGTATTATGTGTGTGTTACTATCATACAAAGGCAGCCACATGACAGATTTCAAAAAGTAATCAGTGTTAGTTTTTGGGTGCCTTGAGCAAGCAGTCACCTTTTAACAATTTTAACAATTTTCAGAATTAAGCCGTCTCCCTCATTCCTGATTCTTTGGTTGTAGATAGGGCCTATGAGGAAGTTGAAAAGGTGAAGGGTTGTTGTAAGGTGGGGGTCCTGATTCAATAACACTGCTACCTCTTATAAGAAGAAACAGCAAAGCTCTATTTCTCTCTGGGCACAAACATACTGAGGGAAGATCCTGTAAGCAAATGGCCAGAAAACAGCCATTTACAAGGCAGGAAGAGAGCTCTTTGCAGAGACCACCTGAGTATTTGAACTGATACGTAGCCTCCAGAATGATGAGAAAGCATTTCTGTAATCTAAACCACCCATCTATAGCCTTTTGTTGTTGTAGCCTGAGCAGATGAATTAAACTTAACTTTTGTCAACATTGATTGTTGAGGTTTATTGGTGAGTTGGAGTTTCCACTTCATTTCAGAATTTTACACTTTTATCATGGTAAATTTTAGCTAATGAGATCAGTATAACCCCGATCAATGATCTGCTTTATCTTCTAAGTTACCCTGAGTTTTCAGAAAAAGATGCACAAATAAATACATGTTCATTATAGAAATAAAATGAAGCTGCTACTATAATATAGGAAGAATTTTGGGGTAACATGGCAATTCTGGAAGCTTGGAAGAGTGGTGCAGATGGTTGGGGGGTATGGGTATTCTCTGAATTTCAGCAGCAAAATTGTGGGAGCATCTCCTCTAGAATTAAGACATAAAAATTGTCTGCTGAACTGAGGCACCAAGTTTGGGGGGGATGGTCAGAGGGGGAAGGGAAAGAAAAGAAAGAAGGAAGCACAGTGGCCTATGGTGGTGGAATATGGAGGAGTGGGTGGTGGATGTCTTAAGGTGGTGATACCTCATGGGGGTACCCCAATATTAGCTCAGTTAAAGATAAATAGAAATCAATGATTCTATCTACTTACCCCATTAAATATTATAATCGAAAGACTGACAAGATGGCTCTTAGCTGAAGTTTTCAAGGTTGAACATGTAATTGGTCCAATTTGGTCCAGATAGATACCTATAACGGACCAATCAGTTACAGCATCATGATGCTGTTGTCATCATGGACAGGGAACATAAACTGTCGGGGACAGGTCCCGAAGAGAGGGGATCTGTCTGAGTGGAAAGATACCCAACATACATACATAGCAGTCTTAGGCTTCTTTTGTCCCTAGTGACAAGGATAGTTTCTTTTTTCCCCTATCAAATTATATTTATTGAGGTGAAGCTGTTTAACATCACTGTACCTGTTTGGGGGGTTGTAGATTTTAAACCTCCACAAATGTATATTTTCACTCCATGCCTACCACCAGGGTATTTTCCTTTGTCTGTTCTTTTAATTTTTCTAGGATGTAAAGATTTTAATGAAAAGGGGATTATGATCTTCATAAAGGAGCTTTTTCATTCTAAGATTTTCATTCTAAGATCTAACTTCTTTCTATCGATCTCTTCAGCAGCAGGGACATGGCTAAACAGTGGGAGAGGCTTTAAAATCCCTATAGGGATAAATTTTATTTTTTAATTTTTATTGTATTTTTTTCTTTCTTTTTGTTTTTTAGAGATTAGGTCTCGCTAGGTAGCCTGGGGTTGTCTCGAATCCGCAGACTCAAGTGATTCCTAGCCTCAGTCTTCCAGGTAGCTGCGATTACAGGTATGCACCACCAAGCCTGGCTAATAGGGAGGAATTTTAAATGAACAGGTGGGGTTAGCTCCCTGAACAGTGAAGCAGAGTAAGCAAGGGGATCGGTACAAGACTCCCCTCACTTCCTTTAAGGACACTCCTAGAGTTCATTTTCCCTCCTGCACATTGCTGTGTCGGAGTTGGTGAAAATGAAAAGTAACCAATGCCCCATGATAAGATGCCTGGGCAGGAAAATACTGTTGGGCAAGCATTTCCTTTTATCTTGCTAAAATAATTTTCAAGGATTTTACCCTATTAAGAGCAATCTTAGGTTTAAGGCCAAATTGCAGGAACGCTATAGAGATGTATATCTCCATCCCTTCTCTCTCCATCCCTCCTCTCTCCGTCCAGAGCTTCCTCTTCCACTAACATCTCTGCCAGAGTGGTACATTTGTTAAAAACTGAGCAGCGAACATGGACATGGATGCCCAAAGTCCATAGCTTACATTAAGGTTCACTCTGGGGTTTTTGTGCATTCTGTGAATTCGGACAAATGTATAATGGCATTTATCAATTCTTAGCATCTCAAACAGAGTCATTTCACTGCCCCAAGAATTCCTGAGAGCCACTTATCTTTTTACCTTCTCTTTTCACACATCGCCTTCTAGAATGCCAGGTAGCTGGAACCAAACAGCATGTAGTCTTCTCCAACTGGCTTCCTGTACGTAGGAAGATGATTTTAAGTTTTCTCCATGTCTCTTCAAGGACTTCATAGTCTATTTCTTCTTTTAGTATCAAATAAGCTTCCATTACTGGATACACCACAGGTTTTTATTCACCTGCTGAAGGACATCTTGGTTGCTTCCAAGACTGGCTGGTCACGAGCAAAGCTGCCATAATCATCTGTGTGCACAGAGGTTTTCAACCATTTGGACGTAGATACTAGGGAACATGGAGGCTGCATCCCATTGTAGGGACTTGGTTATTTCGTAGACCTGACTGTCAGGTTGTCTGCTGCCGTGACACTGTCTGCCTTGGGTCCTTTTAAGAGTCGCCCCTGACATAAATGTTTTCTAAGAGGAGGAACAGAACAGCCATGGATTTCCAGTACCAAGAACACTTGACAAGGAGAACAGTTCTTGGAAAACAGAAGAGAGCTATGAAAGCAAAATAGACTCCCAAAGTCATTGTCTGTATCAGGAACCTGTGTGAGTGTTCGATGTGACCATCATCCAAGTGCATCCTTAGGGATGGATTTGTGAAACTCAAAACCTCTTCCTGACATCTTTAAAGAGAGATATTTTCTAGATTTTGAAGAGGTAAAGTGAACTCTTTACAGTCACCTCTCCTTTACTTTTGCACTAACTCATTAGATGGGTTGGGAGTTCTACTCCTAGTACACTACTGTTTTGATTCTGTAAGGACTGAGAGGAACTATCAAGGGGGAAGTTTGGATGTTCAGAAGAGGACCCGGTGGGTTTGTGAGTCTTGCTGTTTTGTGGTGTTCCTTGCGAGTGAGTGATTGTGTATGTGTGTGTGTTGAGGTTAGTTCTTAGTACTGTGAGGACTGAGGGTTCAAACTGACCCCTTTGTAGTTTCATAGTCACTTTCAAGTATACAAATGGAGATTTCCAACCTGTTCTACTGTTCTTGTGAGGGAACCCACAAAACAGTATGGACTGAGCTGAGCAAATCATTCCCATCGGTCATGGAATGTGAGTGCTTCCTGTCTTCTGCTCTGTTTGTCTCTAGTGTTCACAAACTTTAGGCCACTGCTTTTGCAATCGATTATTAAAAGTTAAGCAGACAAATGGGATAATTTACACAAGCATCCAAATTAACCTGAATGTTATCACTCAAACCTGTGCTGTTTTATGCATGCTTGCCTGGTTTAGGGCTGCATATATATATAGAAAAGTTTGGAAATGCTCGCCAGGCTAACAATCTTGGGATTCTTTTCATAGAGTATGTCTGAACTTTGTGTGATCTTGTATAAACTCGGATCCTTAAAACTTTATGTGAACCCCCCTGATCACTGGGTTCACACAGGAGGTGAGTAGAACTGGAAGGAAGGAACAAAATCCTGGGGAAGAGTTTACCTGGAGAAAGACAGAGGTGCTCTTTTCACCTGAATCTCCCATTTGCTCATTCAACAAACACTAAATGAGCATTTACTTATCCAGACACTTACATAGCTTCAGCATCATATCCATTCCCTGAACTGAGTGTCTTTAGAGGGCGCACATATTAACCACCTAAACAACTTTGTGTTTACAATATAATAAGTTGTCTAAGGAAACTTCAGGGTGTTGAGAGAGTAGAAGGGGGCTTGTTTTGACCAGTTGGAGCTTCAACAAGACAGTTTGATGTCTCTGGGAAACTTGCACATCCCTGTGGCACAGGGTGGCACAGGGTGGCATGGGGTGGCACAGGGTGAGGCAGTTTTTAGTGCAGGGTTTCTGGAAGTTTCAATTGACATCAAAAGCTATGAGAGCAGCTGCAGGACCATTAAGAGTTAGGCTGACCATGTACTCCTCCTGTTCTTACTCAGATGCATTTTTTTGTCTCCCCTCTGTTTAAGAACTGCCAACTTTCCTTCCCTGTATGAATCCACCATCCTACTCACTGTCACTGCCCATGCTTGGCATTCCCTTCTTGTCTCTTTTCCTTGTGAATCTTGCACATTGGCACACTTTTTTTATAGGGAAAAAACTTCATCTTGTTCTTATTTTTTATTTTGTTATATTTATTGATTTTCTTATATCACTTTTGATTCTTGCACAGTATTAGATTTCTCCCTTCAGGTATCGTCCTCCCCATGGTACTTACACCACCTTAACAGCCAGGGTTCATCATCTAATCACTTGTGTTCTTCCTACCCCTGTTCTGACCTCTCCTTCCTCCTTCCATGCTGAATACTTCAGATGTGTAGTTAGCTTGAAAGTTGTATTTCTTGGCCCTTTGTAAGATTTTTCTCTTTTCCACATATAGTGAAACCATGCAATATTTATCTATTACCTTCTGACTTATTTTGGCCAGTATTTTCCCTTACAGTTCCATCCATATTGCTGTAAATGACCTAAGTTTGTCTTTTTGATTGCTGAGTAGTATTCCATCATGTATGTAAACCACATCTTCTTGATTTATCAATTTTGGGACATTTGGGCTGTTTCCATTAGCTTTTGTAAATTCTGCTACAATAAACATTGATATTCAGGCTTCCTTTTGAATCTATGTTTTTGCATCCTTTGGGTAGATTCCTGGGAGTGGAGTTACTACATCAATGATAGATGCATTTTTAGTGTTTTGAAGAACCCCCACACAGTTTTCCATAGTGACTGTGTAAGGTTACCTTTTCTTCACCTCCTTGCCAACATTTGTTGTTGTGAGGCAGGATCTCATAGTGGTTTGGATTTGCATTTTCCTGACAATAAGTGATGTTGAACATTTTTTCTTACGCCTGATGGCATTTACATTTTTCTTCAGAGAAATGTCTTTTTAGCTCCTCTGCCCATTTTTTATTGGATTTTTGCTTTGACTTTTTTTGAGTTGTAGGAACTCTTTGGACCCTACACATTAGCATTTTTCTCTACCTGTATAGCGTTATAATGCAGGCAGAACCAGAGGGCCTGGTTGTTAGGAGTACTATAGTTTTATTTTACATTTTAGATGGATTTCTTATGAATGTCATTTTTTTCTTATAAAATTACTGAATTTTAAAAACAATTACAATATGTTGCTTTTGTGTCAGCCTAGGAACTCTTTGCCCTCCTTAGTGGATTTGAGGCATTCTTCAGAAAATTATTCAGATATCAGCTATATTTTTTTCATTTGCTAATACAGCTGTCAGTTCAGAAAAGGATGCGGGAGATGATTGGTAAAGTGGAGAAATATTGAAGACTTTTCCTACTCAAATATATGCAAATTTATCTATTATTCAGAGGTGTATTTTCCTAGTAATATTGGTTTATGTACTTAAAAAAAGTAAACAACTAAAATATTTTACTAATAATATAGGTCAATACTCTGGATTTTGCAAATTGCTATGATGTACTGCTTCATCTAAGGAACACAACGGCCTTCACCTAATTAACAGAAACTCTCAGAGAGACTAATTCCCAAACTTACAAAACTACAGGAGGGGGAATCCAGGATTGAGTGACTTAGACCCAAGACTTTCTAACATCAAGTCTCATGTTCTTTATTAGAAGCAGGCTGTGAAAAACACATAGCAATTGAAAATGCCTGTCAGCCACATGCAAAAATGGTCCCAGCCGCTTGAAGATGTTTTGTCTTCTAGAAAAGGAAACGTGCAATCAGAGTTTTGGCCGCTAGAGGGCACCACCCTGAATGCACCGTTGCTGCGTACCTGAAGAAAAGCGATGCTCTGTTGCTTCTTTAATCAACTTTACAGCTCTAAAGATACCACCTCCCACCAGCAAGAATGGCCCGTTTCAAAAAAAAAAACAAAAAACAAAACAAAACAAAACAAAAAACCAGCCAGCAACAAGTGCTGGCGGGGATGTGGAGAGAAAGGAACACTCTTACACTGCTGGTGGGAATGCAAACTGGTCCAGCAACTATGGGAAGCTGTGTGGAGGACCCTCAGACTAATGAAAATGGATCTGCCATTCGACCCAGAAATAGCTCTTTTGGGAATCTCCCCAAAGGAGACCTCAATGTGGGTACAAAGGGACACCTGTGCTCGGACGTTTGCTGCAGTACTATTCATAATTGTAAAGACATGGAAATAACCCAAAATGTCCCAAAACAGACGAATGGATGAAAAATATGTAGTATATATACACGATGGAATATTATTCATCAATTAAAAATGACAAATTTGATGATTTTATGATATCATGGATGGATCTAGAAGAAGTCATATTAGCAGAAACAAGTCAGAAAGAAAAAAGCAGAAACCAAATGGTTTCACTAATATATGGACAACCAAAAGAAAGTACACAATGGGGAGGGGGGACCAGCTGGAAAGGTCAGGGAAGGGAGGAGGTGGGTGACCCCCAGGGATTACAATGATGTGAAATACACACATACACACACACACATAAATAAATTATTTATAAAATTAAGAAAAAATAAAGCCTTGGGCAGACTGCAAAAAAAACACATTCAGTTCCACAAGGGGAAATAGAAGTTGTACTTTCCTTCTTGGCTGCAAATGGCGGTGCTGTTGGAACAGTTGCTTCCCCACTGAAATGTTTCCTGATCCCTCTGATGTTTGTTGGGTCGGCAATACGAGGAAAGTATCAGTCTTCTGAAACCACATTATTCTGTTGACTTACCAGACTCCAGATAAATTAATCTATCTTGAATGAATTAGTGGTTTCCATTTGCTAGATTTAATGAGAATCAAAGCATGAAACAACATTTTATAGAAAGTCCCCGAGGCACAGAGATCAAACCTAGAAGGGCTGGGAAATCAAGATTTCTCCTTTTATGGAAAACAGCTCAGCCTCGGGAAATGACTTGCCTCAATGATCCAGCCAACCTGAGCCAGAGACTGAGCTAGCCAGTTTCCCAAGAGCCTGGCCCCAGGCCTAGCTACAGATCTACTCAGAAGTGATGTGGTGATAAGGTCACAGGAGCCAGGGGTCATGTTAGTGGAGACTGATCAGTAATTCTTAATAATGTATATTGTCCACAGACATTTTAATGTACATCAGGAAATGCCAATGTTTCGCCAAATCAGTTAGTGTGCCACCAGATGAGAACAGGTCCCCTTTGCCTCCCCATGCCCTTTAAACTGCATTATAGATGACCCCTATGGACACCCTAAGACTCATGCCCCTCTCTGATGTCCGGAAATGGACAACTCGTGGTTACGGCATCATCTGATCCTATCCTGCTGATGAAGTAAAGTTGATTAATCCTAGCTGGCTTTAATTGGCAAGAAATATCACATGGAAAATGTGGTTGGACATAAGGGAAATAATTTAATATTGCTGCCCTTTTCCATCTGATGAGAGAACGTACAGAGAGACTCTAGGGTTTATCTAGGGCTCTACAACCGAAGCAAGCGTTCTAGAATGCCAGAGTCACCTCATAGACTTGCAGCCTGAAGTCAAAAGTAGTGAGTCTATAGGGTCTAGGTGGCCTCTTAAGTTTGTGTCACCTGGACACTCTTCCTCTTTAAATCTTGAGTTCTTCCCTAAGTAGGGTCAAAATACCTCCTCAGTATATTTTCCTCAAACTCAATCTTTGGCTTTAGTTTTTTTTTTTTTTTTTCACGTAGATGCACCCAGCATCCTTTAGTCCACCCCCCATATTGCTGCTACCTTTGCTACTCAGAGCAAACAGCCCCCCCTCCCCCCAAAAGCTTTTCAGTAGCTGCCACTGTCCATAGTGACGGCTGTCCGCCTCATGGCAGAGGGGAGCAGCTGTTTAGTGAGTCCAGACACGTCTGTCTTGCCCCTCTTCACTTGTTTCCCCACTTCCCCAACTCCCTCTGGGACTTGCCCCCTCCTCTTGTTGAAGCTGAATTTTTCTGTGGGCCTCAGCCTGAGCTTCATGCAGCACAGAAAGGTGTGATATTACCAGAGATGAGCATCAGAGGCCCACGCAACACGTCAAAAAGATTCAAACAGACCACACCTCCAAGGAAAAATAAACATGGCCAGACCCAGCTGTAGCCTCATGTGTCCGGGTTGAACGGTCCCCAGGCTCCTGATGTGACTTGGCCCATATTCCTCATCTCCTGGGGACCCACCTAAGTGTGGCTTACCCCTGTTTCTCACCTCTGCTTGCCTGCTGCGTTGCCTCTGAACATTTATATCCCACCTTTTTTTATTTGTGGTAATTTTATACATGACAGCTACTAACAAACTTTGGGAAAATGATAGAGGGGCCCATTTAAATGACAAATGCAAGTCTGTTAACACAAGCGCACGCCCTGGAAATAGGATAGCTTTCTCAGCTAAAAATTTAAAGCAGAAGATGCTCAGAAGCCAGGATCTTGAAACAGAGGAAACTGGAGCTTGATTTCATCCACATCCCTCACAAATACACCTTGGAGACTCACTCTGCTTTTTTTTTTTTTCCCCTCCTTAAATCCAATACACTCAATCCTCCTTAAATCCCACCCTCACCGCATATGAAAGACATAGAGAAAATTGCCTCCATTTTTCTGCAGGCAGGAATTTGCAGCAAATTTGGGAAGTGAGTCATTTATGCATTCATTCCACAAGTATTTATTGCAGAGCTTCCAAAGGCCAGTGCTTGCCAGGCTGTGTGGCTGGAGATTCTCAGATGATTAAGGATGTGGTTTGTTCTCCTTCCCTGAATGTGGGGGAAGGGGAGGTTGTCAGGAAAACTGATGTGCTAAGCAGAACACAGGGAAAGTGATGTGGGATTGGGGCATACTGGCCTTCCACATGGCCATGGAGAAGATGAGACTGGCACCATCTGACTCAGAAGTGAGGAGGGCAGTGGCATCACCAGGAAGGGGCACCTGAGAAAGAGTGCTGGGTTTCCTTAACTCTGGCTTGTGCATTGCATGGTGATGCTGTGGTGTAGGCTTCCCGTGGCCTGTGGTCTTTCAAGGGGAATTTTTGACCACTGATGTCCTTCCAGAATGAACCAAACTGTTCTATAACAATTTACTTGTTCGTTTCCTTCATCCTGAGCTCTTTGGAAAATATTATTAGCCTCTCAACTAAAATCTTTTCATGTCATTTCATATGTACACATTAGTGGTAATTTCAGTTTAGTTACAAATAAGTATTAAGTGGAAGAGGGTATCATTCTTTCTGGCAGGTGACATGGAATTTTCTTAGCCACAGAATGCCATCCTGATCAACTTCCAGTTGAGAGAAATGAGGGAAACCCTACTTTCTCAGTGTGGAGATCTGCCGTGTGTACCATCAGGTCTGGTTGAAGGTAGAAATATGAAAGAAGAGTAAGTACAATGAAACTTAAGTAGCCCGTGAATCTCCTTTCACTTTTACCTGTGACAGGACATCAAAACTCAGGAGTTTTTCAGGAGACGAGTTTTTTGATGGAAGTGTGAGGACTAGAAAACAAAGAATATGCCTTGTTCAGTCAGTTTCTTCATTGTATATTTCAGGAGAGGAAAACATGCACTTTTGGGAAACCCTTGGTGAAATAATTTGACTTAAAATTTAGTTGGTGACTTACAACCAGGAAGAAGTGGCTCCTTGCTTCTGCTTTTGTTGCTGTTTTGTTGTTTATTTGTTTGCTTACTAGAAGGAACTTATCACATGTTAGAGCATTATTGAGGATCCAGGGTCATTATTATGAGATTCGATATGACTTAAATCATTTTGATCAGTGATGAAATAGTAGTTGCTGTGTGACTTTGTGCTATTTAATGTCTACATACTGTTGGAGACTATTTTGGCAATCTTCAGAGGTATTTTTCTACTCTTTGGAAAATCCTGATATGTGTATATTTACCTTTATCTTTTATGTTCTATCTGGTAATTGTAAATATCTGTGCTATGCTGAGTTGCCCTCCAAAATGCATTCCAATAGGACTATTTTATGATGAGGTCTTTCCCTACTGTCAGTATCAGAATAATCTTTTCATGAATTTTGCAAAATATTATACTGATTCTTGCTCAAGTCTATCTACTTATACCTATCTACTTATACCTACACCTTCACCCCTTTGCTTCCTCTTTCTTCTCACTATGTTTCTTGGCTTTTGATACTTACTGCTAGGTCTATATGAGTTTAGTTTTTAGTTTAAATTCAACATCGTGTAAATGTTTGCTTGTAGGCAGATTAAAAATATTAGAAATTTATCCACGCACAGGTGTCTCTTTGTATCCACACTGAGGTCTCTTTTGGGTAAATTCCCAAGAGAGCAATTGCTGGGTCAAATGATAGTTCCATTTTCATTAACTATAATTGCGAGGACATGGAAGCAACCTAAATGCCCCAAAACAGATGACTGGGTGAAAAAAATGTGGTATATATACAAAATGGGATATTACTCATTAATTAAAAACGACAAATTTAACGAATTTATAATATAACAACATGGATGTACTTAGAAGAAATCATATTAGCAGAAACAGTCATAAAGAAAAAGACAGAAACCAAATGGTTTCACCAGTATATGGGATATAGTGAAAAAATAAACAAAAGACACGAGGAAAAGTCAAAGCAAGCTAAGCACCAAACTGAAGTGGACAACTTTGAGCAGGAGGGAAAAGTGGGGGAAAGGGAGGGGAGAGTGGGGGGTAAATCCCTAGGATTACAATGTTGTGAAATTTATATATAAATAAATTAAAAATTTAAAAAAATATTAGAAATTTAATGTACTTAAGGCAGTTTAAGAACTGATTTATGCAATTGCATAGTAGTTCTACTGATACTTTTCCAGCAGAAAAAGGAAAAATTATTAACATGACTATCTAATTGACTTTCTAAATACCTCTAAATGATTCCCCATTATGTTACCATTTGCATGCATATTTTTTGGCATTACTGATCAGTTTTTACAATAAAAGTATGAAATGTTTGACATTTGAAGAGTTAATAGTCAAATAATTACAATAATAAGGTCCATAAAATGCACTTAATAAGAGTTTATTACATGTGTTAATGTTTGCTGGTGTCCTGATTCTGTTCCTTTTGGGAAGCAGCAGTGGTCACTGTGCCGTCAGTGATCATTGCCACTGTGACTCTGAGGATGGATATATGGAGAAGATGATCATAGGTTCCATCTTGCCTACCCATTCATTTATGGGTGGACACTGTTATATTTTTGACTATAGTTATTCCAGCTTATGTATACTGTACAGCATGCAGTGCAGAGGCAAAATGCATGAAAAGTTAGTGAAATAAAGTCATTAGGTAGCTGGATGCTCGCCAGTACTTTCTGTCATGAAAGCGTTATGCACATTTCACATTTTTCAGTGGGACTTTGCAAAATGGAAAAATTTATTTTCTTCTTTGCTAATCAACATGGCTGAGAGAAACAGTCTCTTTCTTCATCATT
Source organism: Uropsilus gracilis (assembly GCA_004024945.1). NCBI lineage: Eukaryota > Metazoa > Chordata > Mammalia > Eulipotyphla > Talpidae > Uropsilus > Uropsilus gracilis. The sequence goes on along the minus strand of PVHY01019668.1, from coordinate 14,766 downwards.
TCTATCTCTGTCTTCAAGAAGGAGCTGTAAGCTAGTGAAATCATGATTCTGTCAAGACTATTGCCAGAAAATTGATCCATTGTTTATAAAAGTTGGAAAACCAGCCTCTCTTCATGGCAGACACATTCAGACTTAGTTTATATGGAGTTTATATGGCACACACACATCGGCTGTCTTATCATTCATTTTAATTTCAGCTGTCATGATAGACAATCATCAAATAATACCTCATCAGATCACTATCCAGTTAACCTGAATCTGTTCTTAGAACAAGAATAATTCTCTCAGATATGCATGATTTTGCTATTTCAGTAAACTTCAAGAACAAATCAAACCTTCCATATTTCAATTCAGTTGATTTGGTAAGAATCACTGATTATTTCAGTTAAGAAAGAGAATCATTAACTCTGACTTATGGCTGTCATTCTCTACCTATCACTGTGGTATAATTTCACTGTCCTTCCATGGGTGCTCAGGATATCCAAGAGAAGATGAGTCTAATTACAGTTGGGGTAGATTTGGGGAAAGCTCCACTGTGGGCTGTAATGTACACTGGTTATGCTGATGTCTCATGGTCCCCTACTGGATCATCTGCTGTGGTGGTGATTTTTCACTTTGCTCCTACATGGAGGCTGGGAATTTGAGAGACTGGTGTCATGTCTGTATTGAATGATGGAATCCAAATGCATGCTAAGGAGGGATAACAGCATATGTTAAAAGACAAAGTCACCCAGACACTGCATTCAGGCTCTCACTTTAGGAGTCATGCATTTCACTCACCTCCTGTCAACCTCATCCCTGGGAGCCACTATGTTGGTTGCACATGGGCATTTCTGGACATTTTTGGACATTTCATGGACACATGTTACCAATTCATCGAGCATCATCAAGTTACCATTCCTGTTTTTTTTTTTTTTTTTAAACTGATGATCTGAGACTATTTTTCCTTTTCTATGTGTAATCTGAAATATGCCTTTGAGAAAAATGAAGTCTTCTAAAGTGAGGCTTCTCAGCTGTGTCTTCACTAAATCAGTTAAAAGTAATCAGGAGAAAGATCTCTGCAGGGAACAGCACAACAAATGCAGTAGGAAATAGTAACTCTAGCAGGACAACTGAGTCTCTGATCCAGTCTCTGTTTAAACCATTACCCTCCTCTGTGTTCTAACTTCTCCTAAGTTCTTTTGTACAATTCATATCCAGCAAGGAATGCCCAAGCTGATGGTATTTCCAAACTGTATATGTAAATGCTTCATAAATCTTGCTTCTTACTCTTTGATTTCTCTTTTTCTCTCAAAGCTGCATTTAGATTTATATTTTAATCAGACTGAGTCAACATTTAATTTCACTTGTTTTAACTATTGTGCTCATTGAAGCAGAGAGCCCATCCATCTTCACAAATACCGAGCGACATAAATAGAACGTATAAAGAGCTTCAGACATGTAGCTATATTGTTTCTCTCTCAGAACAGACATCAACTTGAACTTTCTCCTGGATTAGAATCTATCCCATGCTCTAATTGACACATGGAATCAACTGTTAAGATCATCCTTCCTTTTTTTTTTCTCTTCAAGTTGTTTATGATCTTTGAAATGCGACACACTTTTCCACAAGCTCTTTATTTGCCTGTCAGTTACCACCTCCTCTTAGTTTTCCCTCAGACACAAAAATTAGGGTTGAGTGTTAAATTTCTCAAACTCAAGTAGGATTTATATTTGACAACCACTCTCTTTGGTTGTTTCTGTCTTCCTCAATCCTCTCCCACTTTTCCTTCTGTTCTTCATAGAGCCTTTTTCCTCTATCTTGTGGGCAACTTCTATGGTGGTGTTCCCTTAAGCTATTTCACTTTATTAGTGATGTGAATGAGAAAACAATACATGTGACCTAAAATGTATTTGAAACTATTACCATATAGCATTTTCTCAGCATTCTAAATAGTAAGTCACCTAGTCCAACACCAATGCTTTCTAGTGTTGCCAGGTTAGTGTAGGCACTATTCCTTAACAAGAACACTTTATCTTTGCAAAATTGGGCTCTTATGGTAGTAGCACAAATGTGACTCTGTTCCCCTTAATTTCTGTGTCATTGAACATATTCTCTTCCTGTCTTCCCTCTCTCTGTCCCTGTCTTTTTCCCTGTTCTGCTCCATATAATTTCTACCACTAAAGCTAGACCAAGTCCAACCATCTTCATTTTGTTTCTTTTTTAAAATTTTATTTTTTAATTGGTTGTATATATAAATGTACACACACATATATATTTTATGTCATTGTCTACCCTGAGTTTCTTCCACCACCTTATCACCTGTGAAGCTTCTTAATCTCTTGTGCACATACCTCCACCGATTTTACCCTCCTCCCCATCTCTTGTTCTATGTTTCAATTCTGTTGACAGTTTTAATTTTTTTTTGTCCATTTGTTTGGTTTTTTTCCCTATATACCTCACATAAGTGAGATATAATAACAAAGAAAGCATGATTTTGAAATAAAAACAGACACACCTACCAATGGAACAGAATTGAAAGTCCAGAAATAAAGTCAGAAATAATGTTTGATCAACTAATCTATGACAAAGAGTCAAAAAAACATACAATGGAACAAGGATAATCTTTTTGACATATGGTGCTGGGAAAACTGGACTGCTAGATGCAAAAGGATAAATATTGACTATTCCCTCACACCATGTACAAAAACCAACTCAAAATGTATCTTCATTTTCTAATCAGTGACATCTAGTTTCACTTCTTATTGAATGATGAGAATCCTGTTATGATCTCATCAATGCAGCCATACATTTGTGTACCAGTACTTCCAATGACCAGTACTTCCAATATGGTTAATCAAGAAGGTTAACTAGCTCATGTACTCGCTCATGTACTCATTATAAACTAGCTTGTGTACTTGACTTCATTCTTTGTTTAAGTGTTTTTATTTCTTTGTAGCTTATATGGACCCTAATTTTTAAAAGCATCTACTTTCTGTTTCTCTCCCTGTTGTATGTTGCAATGGTTCAAATATTTAGAAAGTACTGACTCTCCTTTCTTAGTCTTATAATCTATAGCATGTATTAAAGGATCTCTATCAGGATAACCCCTTCATAATCTGCCATTCATAACTGAACACAATATTTTATATATGGTCTGACCAGTACAGAACTCAATGAGATTATGATTTGTAATGTTCTGGATATTTATTTCCATGTAGCCTAATTGTGTGGAATTTTTAGTAATTATTTGACAATCTGGCTCACTCATTTTGCAAGAAGTTTTATATATATATATTTATATAACCTGTTTGCTTATTATAGTACACATATTATAGTATTATATATTTCAGTTTAGATTCTGTACCCCAAAGTTCCCTAATGTTCCCATTCTGTTAGTCTATCTCTGATCCCCACCAATGTCACTATAGTTTGCACTTTTTATAGTTTTACAAATGGCATCCTATATAGTCTATGACAAAGTATTTTTCTTCTTTGGAAAATGCATGGTCTTTCTTCACAGAAGCCAAAATATCTAATATATTTGCACAGTTGTGTTTTTAAACCTAACTTCAAAAGATTTGTCCTTTTAAATTTCATCTTGTTGATTTCAGCCCAGTGTTCCTGAACGTCAAAGTGATTTGGAATCCTGGATTTGTCATCCAACATATCGGCTAGCTATTCTTTTTAGCTCTAAGCATTCTGTAGGTTTGATAAATAAATTTCAGTGCATTACTGCAGAACACAGAATCATAAAATATTAGAACTGAAAGAACTTCAGTCATGGATAAAATAGCTGATCAGAACAACCAAAGAAAAAGCCTGATGCAGTGCACTGGAGATATCTTGTCACATGATTCAGAATCCAGGGACTTCCCTTCTTACATTACCTGAAAAATGCTATTGCAATTAATGCTGATGTGTTTCCAAAGGACAGAAAGTTTGTTCTCTTTCAGTTCCCTCACCATTTGTTCATTCTTTTCCAGTACCTTCTCTCTCTCTGTGTGTCTAAAACATTTAATTTTTTGCGGCATAATTCACATTAATAAAATTCAGTCACTTTAGGTATAAATTTTGATGGGTTTTGACAAATGTACCCATCTACATAATGATGACTGCAATAACTATGCAGGATATTTTCTTTCTTCCGAAGTTCCTTAATGTTCCTTCACCACTTGCCTCTGTCCCCAGGCAACCACTAATCTTTATGTTTCTATAGAGTACACTTCACTTTCTGGAGGTTTATATAAATGGTGTAATGCACTATGTACCCTCTTATGTCTGGCTCCTGGAATGATTTTGATACATGTCTATGGTGTTGCTGTCCCAGTAGATCATTCTTTATTTTAAAATGAATGAATGGTGTCCCACTGTTGATATGAATAATTTGCTTATTCATTCCTCTGGTCTATGGATGTCGTCCTTAAAATTACTTCCTGTTATGAATGATGAGAACAAGAGATTTTACCAAAAATGCTTTGAAACCCTGATCCTTTTGACTCATGGCCATTTGGGTTTGCAGTTCTATGTAATTATGAATAAAGTTGTTATGAAAATTGGAAACAGGTCCTGAGATACTGGTCTTCCCATGGATGTATGTCTTCATTTCTCCAGCTACATGCCTTGGAGTGGAAGTGGAATCACTGTGCCATGTGTTGAATGTCATAAGGAACCCTCAGATTATTTTTCAAAGTGATCATACAATTTTACATCCCAGGAGCAGTTGTTCCACATCCTTGACCAATGTGTGAGTTTTTGTCATGCTGTCAATGCAGGTCTAGCTTCTTGAGGTTTATATTGGCATTCTCCTGATGACTAATGACTGTGAGTATCTTTTGATTTTTTTCTATTCATATATCTATTATGTTTGTCCAAATCTCCTTCCAAGCACAATCTCTCAGCCTCTCTCTTGATTCTGTTTGATTTTTCTTTACAATGGGACATATCTGCTGGAAAACATCTTCCCTGAGCATGAGAACGGTGCCATTGTTTCCCCAACAGTAACGACTAGTCACAGATGCCACAGGGTGAATATCTTTACTTTTGGGAAAGAAGAATTATGCAATCAAATTATGTGCAACGTGTCTTTTCATTGATCTATCCTCACAGCTTAATCTCTAATATATAACAAAATAAATGCTGCTGTAAGAAGCAATTGGAAATTTTTGCCCCATAAACATTGGTGCTTTGAATGAAAGGAAGTCAGTAAAGCTGAATGAAGAACAAAAATCTCTCCTGTGGGTTTAGGGTTGATTTCACTGAACCTGTGAATAAACCATCTGTGGAGATGGTTGGTGAGCCTCTCTTTATGAATTTTTCTTTTATTTCCTAACAACGGTAACTCATTGTGACAGTCAGAATCAACATTTTCTTTGGTCAGATTCAAATGTCTCTATTTCTTAGACTTTTATTTTGTCAACTCTCTCAATGACTGGGAGCCACTTGAGAAATAATTTTCTTGGGATTTGCAAAATCAAAGCAGAGAAGAAAGGAATAGGGAAGAAGATGAGTAAACAGCTAAAAGTTGTCATGGCTTCCCATGACTACCAGTTTGTGGGATGGTAGAATAGGAAACTGAGTCCTGTATCAATGGTGTGGTCATGCTGCAACATCCAGGAGATGCAGCAAGTATGACTCAGCATGTTCTCAGCAACAACCTCCCTTTCCACTTTGGGAGTCTATGGCCTACTTGATGAGCTTTTGCCTTCAGGGCCTGCTGGTGATCTGGAATGCTAAACAGGGCCCCAGTGATGATGGTGTGAGTTATCATTTCTCTAATTTAGGAGCCAGGAGACAAATACCTCTTCCCAGGCTTTGAATTCATTAAAATAGATAAGTTCAGCCTTTCTTAGGTGCTTTCTTTGGAATGGAAGAGAGCTGCTTGTTCCTTATCTTAAGTATAAGCAAATTATACTCATGTTTATTCTCTTCATTATGTTTATACTCATGTTTATTCCCTTCATTATGTTTCGTATATTCAGCACAAAATCATCTGTGTGTCTGCAATATCACAGATTAGGTGACTGAAAAGCCACAGATATTTATTATTTCCCACTGTTTTGGGAGTTGAAAGTATAAGATCAAAACATCAATATGTTTCCTACCTGAGAAGGTGTCTCCTTGTGTCTTCACAACATTGCAGGGCAAGGGGTTTTTTCTGGGGCCTCTTCAGAAAGGAATTCCTTCTATTCATGGGGTTTTATGCTTATGGTTAAGCACTTCCCACAGCTCTCATTTAGTAAGATCATCTCCTTTGAGAGTTAGCATTTGGCATACAAATTTGGGGTAGACACAAACATTTAGAAGAAAGCTCCTTCCACTGTATCTATTATTCTGTTTTCACTTTTTACATTAGATGCACAACTTGTTATTTTTATATTAAATTTTTTAAATATAACTTTGAAGACAACTATGTCTACAATAGCATATTTTTAATGACTATATTTGATTTTTGTATTCACTTTTAACCGTTCTCTAGCTACAGTATGATTCCTGGAAGGTTTTTCTTTTAAAGCAATTTAATTTTTTTTCTGTTATAGTTTAAACGAATTGTGCTGTCCATAAAAAATACAGTATTTATATCCCCCAGTTCTTTTGGTTGTTTTGTGTATATATGTGTGTTATTTGTTTCATAGTTTACTGTTTTGGTAATTTCCATACATACCTTTTTATACTGAAGAAGAATGCAATCTATAATGCTGACTATGTGTTTCTATACTAATGCAATTGATTAAGCTTGTTTTTGAAAATCTATTTGTCTTTTTTGTTTGCACATATATATAAACACATATGTAAATTCATCTTTCTCTTAATAATTGATGTGTGCTTTATTAAATTATTTGGATTACTAATTTTATTTGTCCATATATTAGTAGTTCTCTGTTTACAGTACATTTTTTCTTTTACTTTTATTTAAATTTGAGATTAAATCTTGTATATCCTAGCTTTCTTTTTACTAATGTGAAAGCTACATGTTTTATTTTTAGGTTATTAATATTTATTATTGAAATTCTAATATATCCTCATTTGTAGAATCAATTAACATATGATCCTTTGTATAAAACAACTAGCTTAGAAATTTTGACTCAACTAATCCATTTCCCAGATATCATTGTTTTATTTGGTAATTTCATATGACTTTATTTTTACAATCTTACAAATTATAGGATTTCCTTACTTTGTTTATATGCATGTTGACATGTTTATCCACACTGTACCTTTCATAATGGAATTTTTTTTCTGGGATCATTTTGTTTATTCTCAAATTCTCAAATCTTTGGTGAAGGAATATTGGTAAAATGCCTCAAGAACATATACTTTAAAAATATTTTCATTTTGCCTTCATTTTGATAGTACAGCTTTCCCAGGCTTTGCAACTTTAGTTAGACAGTTATTTCCCAACAAAATGCAAGGTCTCCAGTAGTATTCAGGAACAACCATGGGAAAACACCAGAGGTCGAAAGCAAAATGCAAATGGCACTCCAGGTATATAGTAATATTTTCTTTATCACCCTCTACTTATCTTAAGTCAGTTAACATCATGACTGATTTTTTTTTTAATTTTCCACATAATTACACTAATGCTCAAGGATTTATACTTATTGAATTTTACCTTTTTGGGGGACAAATTGGGAAGCTCGTATTTGGGGAGCTCTAAACTAATAGTGGCCGCAAGGAGCCTCTTGGGTATCTCCTCAGAAGCAGATGGTTTCATTCACCCATTTGAGGCTTTGAAATTTAAAAAAGTTAAAAAAGGAAATACAGTGTGTGTGGTGATGGTGGGAGAGGGCGCAGTGGGGGAAGAGAACTGATCCTTTATTCCTAATACCAGTCAAATAACCGAGGCAACTTGTCAGACTTTTCTCCCCCGCAGCACCCAGCACTTTAAATTGCTTCCTTTTTATAACATTTTCCTCCCTTTCAAAGCTACCCTCATTTTCAATAGAAAAATGCACCTGTAACGGGTTGAGCGGGAATTTTTCCCCACTGTGATTATTCCTAGGTTCTACATTCATTGAAGAATATGTGTGAAAATGGGCTTTTGAGTCCTGTTCAAAGAAATAAAAAGAGTTGAAGTTTGAAGACATGTCTGCTGTCTTGAAATCACCTTTCAGCAGACTTGTGTCAGCCAGATAAGCCTTCTTAGAGAGCTGATTTGTTCCTGTTCCTTTCTCCTTCTCTCAATTATAAGGAACCTCTTCATCCCTATTTCTTTCCCCTTGACTAGTCTTCCCTTTCCTCCTTAAACGCAGAAACCTCAGTTCAGTTACCATTGTCTGCTAGTTTATAATTATTTTGCTTTATCAGTTCATCCACTTTGCTTCTTTCTATTACCCATAAAATTATCTAATATGTATCTTTATCTTTCTGGAGTACTTGTCTTTATTTTCACTCTAATTTTTATTCCTACTTCTTTCTACTAACTTCTTTGCTTTTGTTTGTTCTTCCTTTTCAGATTGCTTTTGGTATAATATTAGGTTGTTTATTTGAGATTTTTTTTGTTTGTTTCATAATGTAGGCCTATATTGCAAATAATTTTCCAGTTTATGCGATTTTTGTTTTATCCTGTAAATTCTGATAATTGTGTCCTCATTATTAGTCTCTGGATGTTTACTAAATTCTGCTTAAATTTCCTCTTTAAGTCAGTGGTTATTGAATAGTATGAGGTTTAATCTCCATGTATTTGAGACTTTTCCCCAGATGTTCTTTTGTAGCAGTTGATATCTAATTTTATACTGTTACGAATTTTCACTATGATATCAAGCTTCCTAAGTGTTGGATAATTGACTTGTTTCTTAGAATATAGTCTGCCCTTGAGAAAGTTCTAGGTGTCCTTGTTAAATATATTGCTTGTTGGGGTGGATTGTTCTGTGATTTTTCTTTTAAGCTTACCTGGCCTAGATTATCATTTTGGCTATTGTTTCCTTATTTATTCTCTACCTTGTTGATCAGTACACAGTGATGAGTGTAGTGTTAAAATTCACTACTATTATTGCACAGTTGTTGATGTCTTTTTGATTTTACTAGTAATGGCTTTGCATATCTGGATACTCCATCATCTGGTTCATATGTAAGTCTTGTATCTTCCTGTTGTATTAGTATTTTCATCATTTTATGATGTTCATTCTACCTCTTATTAACTTTCTATAAATTAAAATAGATTTTTACATTATATAACAATAGCTGTTCTTGTATTTTTTTTGATGCCTATTTACTTTTAGAATTGTCTCCCATCCTTTCACTTTAGTTACATGGGATTTTTAAGACATTTTAGCAGATCATAGTTTTGCGTTATGATCAGGCTAGAATCTATGGTAGAAAATGATTGCTGGATACAGAGAAAACAATTCTCTGTTGTAAGCAAGTCACCTTGGTTGCTTGCCTGAAGGAGGCCAGAAGCCAGGCACTAGGCCACGCTGGCTGTTTAGTTGAACTTTTCAGGCTAACAAGACATTTAGATGAGGAAGCAAAGCGGCTAAGAGAGAATTGGCCAAATCTAACTAAGGAGAAATTTGATCAACTATTGCGTTGATTTGGTTTGGTATTATATCACAACCCTTTGGCTGGATTCAATGCCTTGAATTTCCTTTCTTCAAACACTTCTTTGCTCAATTTTTAGCTTCTTTTTTAAAACATAAGTGTATCTGACATTTCTTCTTAGAGATATAATTTTGTACGTTTAAGTAAATTCAACCCCTGGGAATTGATGATTAATAAAAGAAAATGCAAGCAATAAAATACAGTGACATATGAGCTAATCAAGGTATAGCACATATATCCATTGAGTCATGAAGGGGAAGACTTGAAAAAATTCAAACACACCACCACCCTAGCAAAATCATTCTTGTTGCTTCTAGATGGTGCATTCATAGTCCAGTAACCTCAATAAACTATCAGCTAAATACATGTTACTAAGTCTTAGATACTAGAAAGATCACTATACTATCACAGGTGTGATATCCTAGTCATAGCGTAATTTTAAAGTTAAATCTAGTTCATATTAAAAAGATAATTATTTCATGATAGTATGTGCTTAACTTATAAAACAATCATTACTGTGAAAATCATTCTATGCATTTACTGTTTGCTGACCAGAGGGGAAAACTGAGACTATGAAAATCAACACATTTGTGCTTTTGCTCTCTTTGAAGGAACTAAACGCAAAAGCTCCAAGAAAGAACTAACAGAAATCAAGTCATCACAAAGCTTTATGGGGACCATCTGCTCCTCTAAGTCTTACAGAGAAGCCACCTATTCTTCAGTGGGAGGCAAAATTGAGCTCCATCCATTTTGCTTCTCAGATTCCTGGTTTTGCAAAGCACAGGTCACCTTGACTTCCTCTTTCATGATGGTAAAGATAATGTAGCTTGACAGAACAATTGTTTATAATAATAAAAATTTGAATTTAACTGAAATGTCCCAAAATGCGATATTAATAAAAATTTTGGAACATCTATCCAAGAGAATAGATTTAAGACATTTTGTAGTTCTTCTGTTATTGAGGCAAAAATAAAAGTTAAGATGGAAAATGAAATAAACTAGATACAGGATTTTTATGACATTCTGGGAATGAGAATTTTTCTCTTCACATTGCGAATGTAAGAAATGCCACAATGAAACACGATGCTGTGGTGTGTGTTGTGTGGCTGGTAGTTTGGGTAGCCTGACCTTATCTTGGGGTTGTTTGCCACAGCATCTTTGCTGAGCCTGACTAAGGATTGGGGTCATTGCAGCTGTGCTCCTTGTACATCCTGCCCCACATTCTCCCCACCACTGCTCAGGAACACCCTACCCTAAGGAGCCTAAGAGATCCTCTTCTTCCCTCTTCTTCCCAGGGGAGATTGCCCTTAGGAGAGGGGCAGAGAAGGACCACATGTGGCGGTTTTCCTTCTAGAAGGATCGCATGTGGTACTTCTAGTAGAAAAGGGGTAGAAAAGGTGAAACCATCCCCCTTTCTAACCTCTTTATAGTGATGAAAATAAATTTTAAAATATCTTAAAATATTTAAAAATTCCTCCTTTACTGTATCAGGAGTTATCAGAGGTGTAGGAGGAAATCGGTTTTCAGACTCATTTAACTTGTTGGTACAGTTTAGTTTTATCTGGATGTGTGGTTGTCGTGTGGGTGCCTTGTTGTTGAGGTTGCTGGGGCATTTTCAGTTTTGCAAGGTCAAAACGTTTGGGAGCTACCCTTGAATTTCTGACCCATTGCTTCTGTCTCCTTTCTCCTCTAACTCTACCCAGAGAATTTCCTCTGTTAGAAGGGGTCAAGTGATTGGTTTGGGCTCAGTGGGCCATACAGGATACTTTCCCTAAGTTTCATAAACTCTGCTACATCTGTGAATTCCTCCCATGACCTGCCTAGAGAGCCTGTGATTGAATAACCAGAAGGCAGAATCTTGAGAGAACATCTTTAGAATTCTGCCAGCCACAAGTTTTCTTTCTCAAAGTTTGAGGATAGTATTCACCCTCATACTAAAAGGTTAATGTGGTATTGATAACTTTCAGTGCATAAGCCTAAACAATTTTGGACAAATTTTAGATAGCCATGGAGATAATTCTCTATGATTTATACCTTCAATATTTCCTTTATAGAGACTTTAAAATGGAATTGAAAAAAGTCTCAAAGGATATCTATTTTCATTCTTTCTAGTAAAGTGCTACACAAGTATGTTCTTCCAAATACTATACTATTTCACTGAGCGCCTCTATAGGAGTCTGAAATTAATTGCAAGGTCACAGGACCTTACTATTACAAAAGTGACCTGTATTTTACATAGTTCATATATTTGCACAGTCTGGTTTCTAGTTCAAAATGCAGCTGAACTGTTATATCCACATTGTATACATTTGTCTTAAGATAAACAATTCATCCCATTACTCTGCTGGGAAATACAGTTTTGCTATGAGTTTGATTTTTAATGGATGTAGATTAGGTTCAAGGAGATAAATGCCCAAAACTTGATAAACATTCAATCCTCTATCTCTCCCCATGGATATAAGGAAAAAGAAATTGCCCCATTTTTGGTTCTTCTTTCAATGAAACTATAATTTGACCACATACCCTTTATCATGACCTGTCATAGGCTGTTTTCAAAAGAGTAAGTATAAATATCTTTAAGGGGTAGCTGTATCCCCACAAATTAGCTGAAAAGTGGACCCATTTCCCATTAGAAATTATGAATGCATTCCTCTACAAGTTGCTTCCTTCTTTAAAAAACCCCACAGTAACTAGAGAGATAGCCTTGGTAGAAAACCAAAAGATAAATGGATTACAAGATAGACAATAGATTGATAGATATATAGAGAGGTAGATAGAAAGGTAGATAGATAGTTAGACAGGTAGGTAGATAGGTAGATAGACACAGACAGATAGATATATAGGTAGGTAGGTAGATAGGTAAGTAGGTAGATAGGTAGAAAGATGGATAGATAGATAGTAGATAGACAGGTAGAGAGACACAGACAGACAAATAGAAAAACAGGTAGATAGACGGATAGATAGATAGACAGGTAATTATATAGGTAGATAGACAGATAAACAGACTAAGGAAGACAGACAGACAGACAGACAGACAGACAGACAGACAGATAGATAGATAGATAGATAGATAGGTAGATAGATAGGTAGATAGACAGGTAGATAGACAGGTAGATAGACAGGTAGATAGACTGACAGGTAGATAGGTAGAGACAGACATATATAAAGATAGACAAACAGATAGGTAGACAGAGTGCAGGAGGCAATGGAGAAGTTAAGTAGCTTGGTAGTACCCTTTGATAAGAAATCCTGAATGAATACGGAATGGAGGTAAAAGTCAACGTTACTAAGATAGACATATGTTTGGGGGAATTAGGGAATAGGGCTTTCATCCTTTGGTATTGCATAGACTGAATTGTCCTTCTTAGGGGCATGAATGAAGGTTGTAGGATGTGGCTCATTTCTCTAGGAATTTGTAGAATTCATTTACTACCCACTGCTCAGAGGTATTTCTGGTGGCAGCAGCAGCTCATAACTTGGGGTTAAGACACCAGTATCACAAAAGCACTCTTCCAATATGATACATTTTGTTTTGGGACTGAGGGGGTGTGTTAGTCAGAGTTCCCTAGAGAAGAAGAACCACTGGGAGAAGTATGTGTAGAAGACATTTCCTTTAAGGAATTGCCTAAGGTGACTTGGAGGTTGGCATGCTCAAAATCAGCACCAGCGCGGTGGGATGATGGACACGAGATGTGGGAAAATCCAGTGCTGAACTTAAAGTCTGAAGGTAATTGGCTGGCAGAATCCCCTTTTGCTTAGTGGAAAGTCAGTCTTTTATTCTATTTAAGCTTTCAACTGATTGTACATGGCTCACCTACATTCTTCAGGATAATTTATTTTATATAAAGTTCACAGATCTAAGTGATATTTTACCTAAAAATTTCCTTGCAGAAACATCCAGAATAATGTTTGACCAAATATATAGGCACTGTAGTCAAGCTGATAAGTAATTTTTATCATGTAACAAATTCTAAATTTGCTCTTTTAGACTCTGCTCTGAGTTCTAACCCATTTAGAAAATTTAATTTCATGACTATAAAAATATTAATGCTATGTGTTTATAGGCTTAGATTACTTAGTCTAATAGTAACAAGTATGTGTGAGTTATCTTAGGTCGATTACAAATATTCCTATGTAACCCCAAACACTTACTATTGTGCCACCATGGATGGCACTGAGAGGTTTATATAACAAACCTACATAGCAGTATATCTTTATTATATATATATATATATATATGTGTGTGTGTGTGTGTGTGTGTGTGTGTGCAACAGCTTATGCATAATTGGCTGACCTGGATGAGAAAAGTATGCAGTGGTGTAAAACTTCAGAGCCTTCTCTCATGAAATCCATCCATCACTATGCCTTCCACATGCCATAAGTTTACCTGGAAACTCTTTAGGCAATCTACAAGTTGGCTCTTAACATCTCAGCTGAAAGTGGGCTGCAACATCACATATTTTTTATTATAACTTAAATTGATATGGCTAATGGAAATTGAAATGTTTAAAGAAAATGTTTTGAGCCTGATTATTATGCACCATCTTTAATTGTCAGCTGAAAATAGGATGTATTTTAGCATTCTCAGATGCTCCTTATCTAATTAATATGAATAACATCACTGCCAACATTTCTTGAATAATTGTATATATTCTACATAGATGACTACCGCAAAGATGCTGTCAGAACAGCAAAGTGATTTTCTCTTGTGTTGGTAGAAGCACATCTAATTTAGACCTTGTGATTGGTGGCCTGGGCTACTGTCTTGCTGAAAGCCAGAGCTCTATATTTGTGCCTCTGCATACATGGTCAAGGAACACGCGACAGTTCCCAAGGAAAATAATCTGAGTAGTCCTATAATTTATTTGTTCATTGCATCCACTTATGAAAGAAAACAAGAGCAGCAGCCATTTGGGAAAGGATTTACATAATTTAATTAAATGGGATCACTGCCTTTCTTTCTCAATGTGCTGATGCAGCTGATAATATCCCAAATGTTGCCTCCTTCGCTGCCTCCTACCTACCTTGAAACCCCAGAGACACATCAGGGAAGGGGTGACTTTGGTAGGATGTGAGAAGGGAGTTTGCATTTTACCACAAAGAGTCTATTCTTGCTTCACCCAACAATTCTCTTCGGAAATGGGATAGACTCCTTGGGTTACCTACATATAGACCTTCTTCTTTCTTGACTTTTTGAGTCCTGATTTTCCATTGTAACTCAGGAATACAATCTGACTGACCTAAAT
>PVHY01019667.1:0-26974 GCA_004024945.1 Uropsilus gracilis | reverse complement strand
TTTGGTAGATACCATGCAAAGAAGCAAAAACAGCCTCTATTTAAAATATTCACAAAGACTCTCTTGATATTTACTTTTCTAGAAATTTTTACTTCACCACAGAATTTTATAAGCAACTGATCTTTTCATCTACTCTAACAAAGTAGGTGCATATTGGGGACATAGCATCTTCTGAGTATAGTCTAAAGAAAATAGAGTTCAAATAACTCTTAAGAAACTGAGGATTAAATAAGACTATAACCCAGTCAAATAAAGGCAGAAAACTAACAAAAGTAACAAGAACACATAAGCTAACCCAGTCAAATAAAGGCAGAAAACTAACAAAAGTAACAAGAACACATAAGCAAACCACTATAGTTTCAACATTTTCCCTTAAAGATATTGGAAACCAAAGAATACCTATAGAAAAAAAAATAGTATTTCAGTCTGTATTTATCTTTAGACGTTAAATAATATCTAGAACTTAAATGTATCCTATTTGGTTTTTTGGTGTGTGTGATTACCAATATCTTTTGTTTTATTTAGTATTAAGCAGTGTAATGAATAGCAGTGTAATGAATATATATATATATATATATATATATATATATATATATATATATATATATATATATATATATATATATATATATATATATATATATATATATATATATATATATATATATATATATATATATATATATATATATATACGACCATGGTTTCACCTGACAATTATTTGACATAATCATTGTTCTTTTCATTGCAGGGTTTTATTTTTATTTCAAAAGGGTTAGAAACTTTAGTAGGAACTCTTTTTTTTGTACCTAAGTTTATAAGAAAAGGTGGATACTATTGTTTTCCTCAGATCTGAAGACTCATTCTCACTATGAGGAAAATCCAATATACAAATTGTATGAACGTACTCTCACCTTGGTTAGATGTGAAGAGAACATCAGAGATGTAGAGAAAAGAAGATGGAAAAAAAAAGAAAAGGACAATGAGAAATACATCAGATGATTAGCAGAGAATTGCTTTCAGTTCATTAATCAAACAATTAGTAATTAAGTACTCATAGAAAAGATGAGAAAGTGTTCAAAAATGAGAAAAGAGACATTATATCTTAATATAAAGATCCTGAAATGTTTACTCCTTCTACTGACAGTGGAATATGAACAGCTCATATGAACCAAAGTAAAAAATTAGTGTACCTTTTCTTTGGAGTACCAAGTACTCTGATCAGGGGCTATAGGAGTGACTGACAAAATGAAGGTGAGTTTTGCCTAGAAGTTCATCAGCATCCTTTAGTCAAGAGCTAAAGAGGGGTTAATATGCCCATGTGAGACATTCAGTCAAATGATACACATAATATTCCAAAGAGATTCAGTCATGTTATCAAGATATGAAAACATAAAAAAACTAAGCATAAGATCTAAATTCCAATAGAATACAAAAAATCATTTGGGAAGAATACAATGGTGTCAGGAAATCACTTTTGAGATGTTAAACATTCAAAAGAACTTATTTATACCCTATATTTATAAGGCAAGGTTTTTTTTTTTTCTTAAAAGAATCACTGGAGCGAACTATTTACAGTACTTTTGCCTTCATTGTCTCTTTCAGCTATCACTCACAAAATAGAACAAAGTGACCAAGCAATGCCTAATTCAATAGAATTATTTTCCCTAAAACTGACTTTATCAAGAAAAGAAGTTGAGCATTCTAAGGCCATCTCTGAAATTTCCATTCTGTTCCTTCTCCATATTGCTGTGTTACTGAACAGTGAGCGCAGTTTCCAGATCTTTCACTGTCTCTATGTTTAGATTAAGCTTTTAGTGAAATCAAACAGTATGCAATAAATTAGAAGTTTGTTTCTTCATAGTAGTAATACTTAGGTAGTTTTGTTTCTGCAGAAACAGATAAGCTTTTCTGGGGAAGCAGTGCTAGGCATAAAATTCGGTCCAAATAAAACACAGTAGCCTCAGTTCAATCACATCCTACGCTGATCATCTCTGAGCTACTGTCATATCAAACTATCCTAGGGTGTAAGATGCTTCAAACTCAGACTCAACTTTCACCACACCATACTTCTCCCTAACCCACTTAATGCAGGTGTTCTCCGGAACTCTTTATAATTCTGCCAAGTCAATAAATGGCTGAGTGGATAAACAAGTAAATAATAAAACAACTCTCTCTAGATCAATAGCATAGATCAATACTTACCTTTTTTTTTGTGAGATATGTATTACTTTCCATCCCTAGAATATAATGCACTGTTAACTTTTTTTTATCAACCATTCGGTTTTACCTGTGCAGAAGGAGCAAAATCACACAGAAAGCTTCAACTGAAGTCAAAAAGCCTAACCCACTGAGCATACAAAATGGAACATATTTTACACTTAATGAAGAAGTACAGAAATTTCCATTGTAGAGCCCTCATCAAATTCTCAGATGGTTATGCTTTGCCTACTTCTCCATTCAGGGACTGTTACTTTTAATGTTTTCCTCCAGCTTTTAACTACCATTTAAAATTATTTTACACTTTCATTTGTAACTACCTAGGGGTGAAATGCAACAGCTATTTTTGTGGTGACTAGAGTGGTCCCTGAAGAAAAGCATTTAAATTTACAAAGTACTTTTGTTCCTTTTGAGATTTAAATTACTGCTCAGCAAATGTAGCATACTGCAAAATGTCAATGCTGCTGTAAAATAAAGTATAGAGAAAGATTATAGACTTGTCTAAGGTTACTGACTTTGTTGTTATATACTCATTGTATTTGTACCAAACTTCTTCCCTTTGTGTTAAATTATAAAAGTTAAAGTAATGTAATGTCTCCATTCCAGATGCAAACTGACCTAACAAAATATTTTATCACAGTAGGTTATATTTGAATATTCATTACCATTTTAAATATTTAATTCCATTTTGAGGGATTATCTACCCATGATAGAAAAAGAAGCTTTTTTTGTAATGATTAACCAATGATCTAAAAAATGATGAACAGTATAATGTCTAAAGGACTCAGGTCAAATTCTCTACAGGTAAGTCATCCAGATAACTTACTTCAGTTAGTTTCTTATTTTGAATTGCATCTACATACACTAGGTCAGTTTTGTCTGCCTGTGACAATTGAAATGGTCTTTCTGATCTGCTCCATTAACTGCTTTAGCTTGTCTGCTATAAAGTTGTTATGAACAGTCCTTGACTTCAAAGTTTGTAGTTTAGTATGAAGAAAGGCAAAGTTATAATATTGGGAAAATTGCAACAAATATTCTGTATAATCATTAAGAGATTTGAAAGGTGAGAAATAAAACCTGAGTAGATAATTTTCATTGCAGTTGGAATGAGATTCAAGTGCATGTCTTCCAGAGTCTGTTTTATTCCTGAATATCTATCTATCTATCTATCTATCTATCTATCTATCTATCTATCTATCTATCTATCTAATGCATATATGTATAATACATATATAAATCCTTAGTAAAGATCCAATCAGAACCCTTTTCTGAGAAAAAGCTCTAAACTTAATTAACTGTATTCATTTATTTAAGCTTGTGATAAATATGCAATATTTACATATTTTACTGAAATGAGATAACAACCAATGACTGACAGTGAATTAGGATACCTTCCTCTTTCCAAACTAACTCTGTGTATTTCAGCTAAAGATTGGGGAAAAGAGTGAAAACATTTTGAGTTATTACTAGTATAGTTTTTAAATGAATGCAGTTCCATAATTGATAGGCAAAGTTGGAGATATACAGATACAAATAACTTTATTTTTGCAGAAATTTCTAGAGCAATATTTATCAGTCTTTATTCTTGAGGCCCAATCTTAAATTTTAAAAATTCACCATTTTGGAAGGGATAAAGAAGCTGAAAACATCTCTAGACAAGTGAGCAATAACGAAAGCACAATTGCTACTGTAGCATAACTCAGTCTCCTGGTGTCTATAAATAGTCTAGTTATTGCTGTATTCAGAGTACACTCTGTTTATGAAGTCACTTTCAAGGCAAGTCACATAACCTCTCTGGGACATAGTTATCCTCATTTATAAAGTAAATATGTGTAACTAAATGATCTCTTCAAATCCCTTTTGTGAATAAATTATCCTCAGAAAAGTAATTTGATGTCTCTTTTCCATCGGTGTACATCTGGAATTTCCTTTGTATAAAACTATAAATATCTGATTTCCATAAAAAATAGAGTTGCAAAAGGAAGGAGCATCTTTGTGTTTATAAGTTGTAGCAGGAGGCATACACACTTTTCTGTATTTTGTATTTATATATTGAATTTTGTATTGTATGTTTTGTATTATGAATTTTGGATTATGTAGTATGTATTTGTGTATTAAATTTTGTCCACCAATAATATGTTGATGCTCTTTCTACCCACAGTTCAGAGACTATGATCTTATTTGGAGACATGGTCTTTCATATTTGATCAAGTTGTGATGAGGTTATGTATGTGGGCACTAATTCAGCAGGACTTGTGTCCTTATCAAAACAGGAGATTTGAACACAAGACTGAGGTTGATATTAGAATGATGCAGCTATGAGTCACTTTAGACCAAGCATCACCTATAAGAACCAGAAACTAGGAAGATGCAAGGAAATGCTTCTTCCCTAAAGCTATCAAAGAGAGCAAGTTCATACCCACATCTTGATTTTGGTTTTCTAAGCCTCCAGAAATACAAGGTTTTAAGTCACCCGGTTTGTGGCATTTTGTTAAGATAGTCTACACTATGAAGTAGACTAACTGGTTAAATTGGACTTCAGAAAAGATTCACAGAGTGAAGGAAGAGCCATTTCCTTTGTGGACAAGTAAATGGTATATTTTTCTTGTCGCTCTGCAAAATCGAAGTTTATCTGGTAGTTATGGCCTTAGTTCCTAGACCCGGTGTAACAGATTACAACACATGTGATGGTTAGAACAACAGAAAGTTTTTCTTTTCCAGTTCTACAGTCCACGACTCCACAATCAAGATCTTCAGCAAAGCATACGCTCTCTGGAGACTCTTCATCTTCTGGGACTGTTAACATCCTTTGACATAGGAATGCTTCACATCAATCTCTGCTCTCTACTTACATCACCTTTTCCTCTTAAATCTAGCAAATCTCTTCTGAGTCAATTTTACTTAATAAATTTAGTGAATACCTAGATAATACAGGATAAACTGATCCCTTAAATCTTTAATTTATTTATATCTTTTAGGATA
This sequence comes from Uropsilus gracilis, assembly GCA_004024945.1. Lineage (NCBI taxonomy): Eukaryota > Metazoa > Chordata > Mammalia > Eulipotyphla > Talpidae > Uropsilus > Uropsilus gracilis. Next base: position 21,772 of record PVHY01019667.1, on the reverse strand, counting down.
TCAGTTAAGACATCCTTAAAATAAGGCAATATTCAAAAGTTCTGGAGTTTAAAATGTTAATGCATCTTTTCTGAAACCACCATTCAGCTCACTACAGGCATCTAATCTTTTGTGCATTTTTACTTAATTCCTTAATGATGTCACTGAACATCCACTGAGTTACTCTATTGTATGCTTATATACAACTTAGTAAAGATGTGATTGAAAACAAAAATTTAATTCAATATGTAATAATAGTATAATTTTCTATTGATATTATCTTTACTTTATAAAATGTTGAGGGTGCATATTCAAAATTATTATTTTATCATTTACTATTTATTAATCACCCAAAGTCCAAAGTTCACTTTAAAACTTTGTTGGTATTGCATATACTACACAAAATATTAAAATTCATTGGTTTAAACATGGTTTATATTAAAAAATTATAAGTGAATCTTTATATTAAACATTATTTTGTAATTTTTAAATATATTTATCATATAGTATATAAATTTAAAGTATATCATAATATGATTTGATATTTGCATATTATAAGCTTAATCACCACCAACTGAATTAAAGGATATAATTCTTTTGCTTTTACTAGAGAAACTTGTCTTACTAGAAATGCATCTTAGTAGGTTCAATGAGTTTAAATTTGTGGGATGTAAATTTATCCTCTGTTGTAATGCTTGGCTTATAAGTAATCTAGCCATATGAATAGGTTTTCTGATTTAATACAATTTTGAGGGACATGTAAGAGTACTCAGAAAGCTTGTGTGGATTGTATAACCTTTATCAAATAATATTTGACAGAATATCAAATATATCTGGCTAGAATTAGAGAAATAAATATTGAATTTACTTCAAAATGAGAGTATGTTTCAGAATTAGAGAAAAAAAAATGACTCGTGGTTGAGTAGTTCTTTGATATATTTTAAACTTAAAATGCCTTCATATGTTTCCATGAGTAATTTTGTCATAGGTGTACTTAGAAACTAGAACAGCTACTTCCAAGATAAAAGATGGATTTGACATTTTTTCTTGAATTACAGAATGTATTGTCTATTTTTAAAAGATTTTCAATGTAATTGGCTCAATTTTTATGGGAATAAAACATTGTGCAAAGTATATACCATTTAAAGTGTTCTATTTTTATGTTCTTTAGCATGTAGTCAAATGAAAATATATTTTCCTTTAACCAGATTTCTTTCAGATCTAATTAGATGAACATGTATATAGGCATGAGCCAGACAGTAATTTATTTGACATGCTTATCTTTCTAGTAGGAAAAAACATATATTGAAGACTCATATATATATATATATATGTCTTATATATAAGAGCCATATATACATGAGTCATATATATATATGATTCATATATATATATATATATATTAATTGGCAAAAGCTGTAATCAAAAGTAGAGGGACAAAATGAAAGGGCAAATATGATTATTTTTTTCACATTCATCTCAACTTGGGAATGCCAAAGTTTATAGAAAGTGCTGGATGAAAATTAAATTATCTGCAATTCAGTCTTTCTATGACCATTGTATCTTTCAAAACTATCTATAGAGAGAAAATAATGAAACATGCTTACATACTATCTTTCTTAAACTAAATCAACCTGGTAATTTCATTCCAGTCTCCAAAGAGTAAATTTAGTAGAAAATAACTAATCATATTTATAAATTCTGTGATCTTACAGTGTCTTCTGTTGAATGGAACTATCAGAAGAACAGTGAAGAGAAACTGCAAGTCAGTAAATGATGTCCTGAACATGGTGATGCCCATGTTCCTGTCCACCCCATGAGATCTCAAGTATCTTGTATTACAACATCCAGCCTGGCATGAACCACAATTCCTGAACTGTGGAGCTGATGGGACTAGGAAAAAAGCTGAGTGGGCAGAGAAACCTTTAAAATATTGAAGGTAGGTTGGTTGGGTCCTCCTGCTTCCCCCCTTTGACTTGTACGCTGATTCCACTACTAGGTTAAAGGCCAACTAGCTATGTGCTAACCTACTAATTCTTTTTCTCCCTCTCTCATTTTGTTTTACATCTACCTCCACTGGCAAATAAACTTTTCTTAAAAGCATCTCTTTGCTTGTCTGCTTTTGGTTCTTATTCTGAATTCTTAGGCATACAAGCCAGGGCTCACACTCAGGTCACTTCTATTTTCTCTGGGGGCCCCTGTAAAAGCACCAAAGAGGATATTAAATATAATCTACTCAGAACAACTGATTATATAATAGTGATGGAATGAGATGGTCTGAGATTTCTAGGAAAGATGTAGCTTTTATATTGAACTGAGAATTTTTTTTTATATGAGACTGAAAATCCTTAAAGGAGTTACTTACACAACTATTCACTATACAACTTAATCAATATGGACAAAACATGAGCAAATGTAGTAGTTTTGTTTCCCTGAAAAAATAAATGTCAAGAACAGTTAGACAAAGAGTTTATTAGATCATCAAAAGATATAGTTCTGTGAGACTGTTTCAACTAAACATAAGCACATGTTCATTTTCTAATGCTATGATCCTTTGGTCAGTGACATTAAAATATGTAATTATTCTTGATAGGAAGGATTTGGGGTTCTAAATTTTCCCAAGTTATGCTGACACTAGAGGAAGGCAGTGGAAAATTTTATCTCTTCCTTTCTGAATAATGACTTGAAGAGGTGCAAGTGTCTGATATCCATTGTTGAATATGTTTTATCTGAAAAGACTGACTGCTACTCTCAGACTGTAGATTCCTGCCTAGGCAATGGAGTCCATGAATACAGCTTGTTGCTTTACTGCCAGATCACAGTCACGTTTCCTGAAAATTTTACATTATGTTCAGTCTTTAAATGTCAAAACCATGCATTTGACATTGAAAGTGCCTTTCTTACCATGTAAAATTACTAATTTCCATTCAATTCGCCTCAAATAATTTGATACAATCATTTAATAATACATTTAACTACATTTCCATCTATCCAAATCTGAGATTAACTATGTATTACAAAATTACTGAGGAAATCACCAGCTAACAAGCTGAACACAATAGCCTATAAATAGTAATAATAAGAAATTCACTCTGTTTAAAAACAGAATAACACACAGGCATCTGCTCTTCTTTCAAGAGGTTTAATTTATAAATTTCAATAAAGCCATATGACTTGAAAATCTTGATCATCTTAACAAAGTTAAATAAAGTTATGATTCCTCACAGAAATAATGAGTTATTTTATATCTTAACAATCTATTTTGACATTTTTTTCCAAAATAAGAGAGGGGATCTCTCTTAGAGGTTGTTTAAGAATGTGTTAGGCAAAAATGTGGAAGTTGGCAACAGAAAGTTATTCTCTTCAAAAACTAGTAAAAGAAAGTTAATACAGATTTCCAGATCCTCCTTAAAAGTTTCCTATTAATCAACACACTATTATAAAAATCTTCTGTTCTAATAGATTTCAAACAAAGGTGTTACAGACCTTCAGTGTTTATTATGCTTCAGTTACATATAGTCAAAAAGCTAAACTTCTTCTTAATAATATAGCTAATACCTGTGCTCTACCACTGTCAATACCTGAACCCAATTCAAGAATATTGGAAATTGTTTTGAACTTCATATAAATGCAAAGAATCACATGGCAGGGTAGTTTGTTTCTATATGTGTTTTTCCTTAAATCTTTCTTTAATTGATTGCCATAGGCAGAAAACACATCTTAGTAAGAGAATAATAGCCTCTCTATGCTGAAAGGATGAATATATGCTGGATGATATTAATTACACCAAGTGGTAATTATACAAGATAGATGTATGCAACAGAGTTTTCAAGAAATAAGGATCTTCTGAGTTTCTCTCATTCCCACGTTTATTAGTTTATTAAATAACTTTATGTCACAGTAAAATTTATTTTATTAGCCTAAAGGAGAATTGAGAGTTTTAGCAATTAGTTATAAATTGATTCAGTTTGAAAACTGTAGCTGTTAATGCAATTATGCAAAATTAGCTATAAAATGAACCGACTGCTCAAAAATAAATGAAAAGACTCTCACAAACAAATAGCAAGTTAGTGATCACTATTAACCTCCTAAGAAGACAAAGCATAACACCCAAGGGGATATGATTACTGCTCTGCAATAAAAATGTTCTTTTGCATTTTCTCTTTATGAGGTATTTTTAAGTTACTAGAATGCTTTGTACAAATATTTAATGTTTACTTTGCAGATGAAAATCATGACCAGATGTAGTTGTTTAGTTCTCATTCATATGAATGACAAAATAAGGCTTACTGATTCTTTAAGAAATTTCAAATGTTTCATAAATAACATTTATTTGCTAAACATTACAGCAGCCAGTGAAGCCTGATTTCATTGACCTTGATCCTGTGTCTACGTTCCAACAAGAGGGTAGGATTTTGATTTTGTTAATGCCTCAACAACACATTGTTGATCATATTTTCATGATGCCTCCTGGCGAAGTTATTACAAAAAATATTTTTTACTTTGAGGACATTGCATTTAATTGGTAAGTCTTTTTTCAAGTTAAGATACATATATATATGATTAATTATGTTATATTATGATATATATATATATCTATCAAGAGTAAGTACAAACTAAAATAGGCTGGAGACATCAAAAATATTTAAAATCCTACTTTATATGCTGGTTGAATGAATAATTTGTGACCAAAAAATAAACACTCAATAAGTACATTTTACTCCCTGAAAATTAATTGAAATGAAGTTATTGAATGATAAATAAAACATGTTGGATAATTGCATCTTAGAATCTAAGATAAATATCATTGTAAATGGGATAATTACCTGAGAAAATGAAGATTTGGGAGATAATGCCTGACTTCAATATTAGCATTGCTCTTGGTAATACATATTTGTTACCTATCATTTGCAATTTTTCAAATATCTTAACCAATTGCGCTCAAACCAAATCAAAACCATAAATTGTATCTTTGTTCCTCATTTCTTAGAGTACTTAGATCAATTCATTAGTCTAATATATAAATCATATATAGATAGGATAGTATATATAGTTACTGTCTAAAATAGGTCATAGCCCTCTTACTAAGAAAGTCAAACTTTGAAACATGAGATTTTTTTCCCACAGAATAAGCATTCTATTAGTGAGTAGTACTAACATGGAATAAGGAGAAATGAGCAACATAATTAGTATAATTAGTATAAGAATTTGTATATATATACACAGCATCACCTGTAAACAAATACTATTGGATTGATGATCTGTTTTCTTTGAACTAAACCTTGTGTTTTGAACTGAGATCCATGCATCCAGTGATATCTGAAGAAATGCCAGAAATTGATGTCATCAGAAAAAAAGTTGGACACTGATGCATTGGCAATCAAGTTCTGTAAAACAGGTTATACCTGGGTCAAGATGCCCAAGGGGGCAGTAGCAAATGCAGAATAAACAAGATGAACACCAGTGACATCAACCACAATGGGATCTTGTGATGAACTGTTCATTTATGACTAATTATGTTTGTTTAAATCATTAGAAAAATTAGCTTTAGATGAAACTATCAGAAAGGTATTTTTAAGGCAATATAGCCACTATTCTTTCAGATGAACGCCTTCTGACAATAAAAAATCTATAAGTGTACCTTATAGATTCAATTCCTGTAGCTGCTCATTGGCTTTGGTAGGAAAAGGCAGCCCAACCCTGGCAGTTTTGGCCAAAGTACCATGTCTGGAGGACAGCAGAGCGTTCATGAAAGTTTCTGCCACTAGTGGAGAGTGAAACAAGATTATAGAGAAAAGAAAGGAATGGGGGAACATGCAGGAACATGGAGAGTTTCTTCACCCTGAGGCCCAGGGTTCCCAGAGAGTCCAGGGTAGTAAATCACAAAATATAAAATGAGTTGAGGTGTTCACAACTCACTGATGTTATCAGCATCCTAGGAAGGAAGAGGAATATCATGTTAGGCATTAGGCCAGCCACCTGTCTTCACAACCTTGAGGAAGCAGATTTCTAAGGACCATGCCTGATCCAACTAGTGTGTACAGGTCACTCTGACTGGATGCCTTGCTATATATTAATATTGCCCTCCATGTAGTTGCAAGTCATTTTCAGATTTTGACAAATACTCATAGTCTGAATCATCTTGTATAGTCTCATGATTTTTTTTATGTGATTCCATTAGCAACATTAAATCCACCTCCTGCCTGTCATATAAACACCTCTCAAGTTTAAATGCTTAGCTCCAGCACACATTTCTATGTTGTGTATTGTGACCATACTTATAGAATTGAGCACTGACTCTTTAGATATTTTCACAAAGAACTTGTTCAGAATTCCATATTATTAATGATATTATTTAACTAATCTGCAATCTGTAAGCATCTGGAAAGTGGACTACATTTTATTTGCATGTCTATCCACAATATATGACATAGTGTAGATGTTAAATACACACAATAAATTAATGAGATGACATTATATACTATAAGAGAAATAAAGGAAAAGGGGATGTTCCAGTTGTGAGGAAGTAAAAGGGATTATCACTACATTATCTTTTTCAAGAAAAAAAGCTGAAAGAAAGTTTTGGATCTTCTTTATGATTTATTATAGTTCATCACTATTGATTTACAAATGATAGGCTAGTCTAGAATAAATTCTGATTATTTGACTATAACTTTCCTATCACTGTTTGGTGATCTGAGAATAAATCCAATATATGTAAGTAAAAACTTCAAAATATCATCTCCATTCTCATAGGCAGCTTATAATCAAGGTCCACATGACTTTGCATTTGAATTATGCTTGTCCAGTCTCTTATTTACTTCACAGTATTTTAGACAATTACCAATAGATTACCTTTATTAGACCATATATTCCTTTCCTATACTTACCATTTGTTCATGTCTTAGTTTTAATAACATTGTCTATAATCCAACCATTTCAGCAAATTATTAGTTTGTTTGCCTTTTTAATTTTTCTCCATAATTTATGAAATAAGACATTGGTTCCTGAAATTTTGATTTGGGAGGTCACAGTCAGAGTGTACTGTTGTATTTTTAAATTAAAATATGTGATTTCTCATATAATGTGTATCTATAATGGGAAAGAAAGATGTATGGCCAAAGTAAAGTCATATTGTTCAAATACTCAGTGTCCTTTGCTCTCTGGTTTCAAATTATTTTCCCACTAAATTACTTTAGTGTCAGACAAACTTTATCCAGTCACCTATCTCTTACTGCTTTGTTCCCACAAGTAATTCACTCTAAGGAAGAGTAAGAACCACAGCATTGGGTGTTAAAACTGCATGTTCTTTTACTTGCTTATTCAAATTTTCATTCTGTTAGTACTGACGAGAATTTGTGAAATAATTCAAGGAATAGTACAAAATAATCTTAGTGTCAGGCACTGACACTTACCACCAGGATTTTCACTTTGTTTTACTTTTTACTTATGCAAATTAAATAAGATAGTATGAAGGAACCTCTGGTTTAGTATATGTTTTAAATGAATGTTAGTTGCTTTCTCATTATCTAACTATGCAAGCTTTTTTACAGCAACTACCTATTTCTTTGTGCATTAATCACTTTAAGGCTCCTCCTTTTATAATTCTAGGCAGGATCTTTCCTAAAATTGAAGAAAGTTGTCCTTTCTATTCTTTTTTTTTTTTTTTTGAGACTCAGGTATAAATAAATTCAGAAACAAGTAAACTGTGTATACAGTAATTACACAATATGTATATGTATTGACTTTGAGACAACAATTAAACTTTTGACCCACATTAATAAATGATCAAAATTTGGAGGAATAAAAGAGAACTTTATTATATGCTTTCATCTCAGTTTAAGTTTTCTATTTGGAAAATGATATCTTTCTCAGTCTGTTTTTAGACTTTAATGCTACCCTAGCTAGAAAAATTAATGATGCAGGATAAAGGGCTTGCAGTTATATAGGAAATAAGTGTCTCCTAAGAGACCTGCTAATATGATAAATCTCTTTTGAAATGGCACTAGTAATAGCCAGCATAGAGGTGGACATGTGCATTGATGTCGGATGGGACACATTTGAAATGAATATGCACTTGTCTTTGACATGATTGTGATAAAAGAGTGACAAGGAGGTGTTAAATTTTATTTTCTTGACTTTACTTTTACATTGCTTCCAATGGGTCAGTGGTGTTCCAATGTGTTGACTATTGGGAAGTAGTAGTTAATAAAAAGAGTCAGTTAACATGGTCACTTTTTGAGTTTCCACTTGGATAGTTTGATAGTCTGATAGTATTTAGGTGTCAGGGTACACATGAAAGAAACAAGTTAAAAAAATTTATTTTGCTGTAAGTATAAAAATTGTCCTTTATCATAATCTTGTCATTTACTTTAAATCAAACTCAAATCCACTTCTTTTTGAAACAAATTTTTGTTTTATATATATAGAAGCATTCCTGGTTTGCAACGAGATTTTAACTTTTTTATTTGAAACATACACAACCTTTTTCTTCATTGAGAATCTGGATTTCATTCCCTGTCCTTAATTCTGAGATGCTGACACTTTAAGGAAAATTACTTTTAACCAGTTCCTTAAAAGCAAAAGAGCAAAGACTTTCTAGTCACTATATTTTTTTCCTTAAGATTTTTAATCCTTGAAAGTCTTGTGTTACGGCATGGTATTTTATAATTGAATCTGGTTTAATTAGACCACTTAAAATAGTAGTCATGCATTTTAAATGTTTGGCAAGGCTCTCATCAGTGAAGCTTGTGTTTAATAATGATTCGTGTTGAGGAAAAAAAAAACTGAAAACAGGACTATTGGCCTTTGACTTTCTATTACAAGTATGGTATATGCTAATCATTCAATAAGTGTTTGTCCCTTTCAGAGATTAATCTGAACAGAAATTCCATTTAAAATGTGACCAACGGCACAGAAAGCTATTTTGAAAGTGGAAATGTTGAGGAATAAGCTTGTCAGATTTTCTCTTGGCAAGTTTTTGAATGCAATTTCCATTGAATCTGTTATATAGGTTATCTATGTGTGATTTTGTTTTTCAAATATCAGTGATACATTGCTTGAGAGCTTGAAAGTGGAAAAAAATACGAAAAAAAAAGGATTTTGTCAGTGACCTTAAACAATTCCATTACATATACATATAAATCAATCTATGATTAGACATTTGTTGAAGCAGTTAAGAAAGAGAAATACAATTGATAATTTTTTAAATATCCCCCTTTTTTTAATTGGGGAGTTTTCTAAACTTTTCTTTCAAGTTATGCTATTCAATTTAAGTTCTGTAAAAAAAAATGTTAAATTATCCACAGAGGAGTAAAGAAAGTTGTTGATCAAATTTGACTAATTGACTAATTTTTCTAACAGCAAGTTTTACTAAAAGTAAGTATCTTCATACTTCACACATTATATTTCCAGATTAGCAGAAATTTCATGACATATTTATATGAAAATTATACATAAACTCTAATTTGTTCTTTAAAAATTCACTAAATTTTGCTTATTAAAAAAGAACTGAGGTGCTCATACTACTAATTTATATCAGCCAAATTTAAAAGAATTATTTAAATAAGTGAATTTGCCACTAATTTTTAACCTGCTTTACTCAAATTTCTCCAGCAAAGCAGAATAAATATATACATTTATACAGGGAACCAAAAGAAGCAACATATGATCACTTTTTTTAATTGAAACCTTTAATAGATCATATGATGTCTGCCCACAATGGGGAATATAATCTGAATTATGAGTTGAATGTTAATATTTGCCAGAAATACCCACAACCCAGAAATAATATTTAGCAAAATATTTAGACAACTTTGTGTGTGACTAAATAAATTTAACTGTTTCACATTCTCAATTTTGTAGAGTTCTTAAGAATCAGCTAGAATGATAACTATGAAATATTTTATACATTCTAATTTAAGAACATTCTAAATATTGTTACTATTTTATGGTCATCTGTCTTAATAGTTATAATAAATATCATTTTGTTGTATAAATTTAAACTGAAAGAATATGATCCTAGCAAAAATATAAAGAAGTTATATTTAAAAGGAGAAATATAGTGTCTATATATAATAGAAGATGCATGCTATCAAAATATTTAGTTTCTAAGACAATTAAAAAACCTAGAAGTATATACATTATTTTCCTTACCTTTCTCGGTACACTGACAATATAGTTATGACCGTGGATATTTCAGTGTCGAAATTAGATTATGAGCTACTTAATGAGTACCAGATATTGGATCCTTTATTTTATGCTTGCAGCATAAGATGTGAGTTAGGACTCAGTGAGCATTTGTTAAAATATATTATATATTATTATATATATATTATATTGGTCATGATTATTATAAGACACAAGGATAACCCAAAATGAATCTTTGTGCCAATTAACAAAGGGTTAGCTCTCTAACCCTTTTTGTGGGACTGATGCAGTATTGCCAGCATTTACTGTTAAGAGAGAGGAGAAAAATCTGGGTTTCGTCTTTAATAGCAGATCACTGTGTGGATTTTTGTTGTACACAGTATGTTCGTTCCTTTGCTTTACCATTTTTTCAAGGATCACCTAGTTACATAGTAGTGTAGGAAGAAGAAATAAAATTGTCTCATATAACCCCCTCATCCTGTATTTTAGTTACCTAATTAATTATGTGACATATATTATCGATCTATGTAGCTAACCCATGATTATTTTGTTTGCACAGTTTTTATAAGCACATTCATTATTACCAACTTATGTTAATATAGAATAAAACACATCTAAATATATTACTATTACCGGGAAAAAATTCAAAAAACTTCCCATGTTCTTAAAAAAAATTAGAATGACCCAGTTATCAGTTATCAATGTATTTAGCACTTTATTCAAGTAAAAGAAATGGACATTAATGTTTAGACATTTATTTAAAAGAGTGGAAGATAATAACATTAGTAAAATTAAATAGCTCCAGTAAATAAATTTAAGATAATATAGAGTTTTATAAAAAGGAATAGAGATTTGGTGATGGACATAGAAGAGAGATAAGAATCCAGTTATGTGCAGGATATTATATACTCCAATAACTATATGGGCATAAAGATATCCAGAAGAAGCTAGAATTTGGAGTTATAGAGCTAAATTTACAGTAGGCTAAATAAGAGATGATTCAGCATCAGTTGTTCAGGTGCCAGAATTCTCACCTTATGGTAATATTATTGTGGTGATAAAAATCACATGCAAATGAAGAAACTCACGTTTAGAAGCAGTGTTTCCTTCCTATTCTATCTAGTGGCAACATTCTTGATAGGAACTAAGGAAACTTTGCAACAAAGAATGAAATATAAAACTAGGCATTTGAAATTTGATAAGTAAAATGTATCTCTATCACTTCCCCCAATGTTTTATTCACATTCAATGCCAATAAATCAGTAATTTGCATATCCATACGGTCTTAGACATTTTTCCAGTAACAATGTAATATGAGCATTTGAATATAAATATGGAAAATGGTGATAAAATTTTTCTGAGATTGTGTATACAATGTAAAAACTGAAAATTGATATAGGGTTGGTCTCCAAAATTCAGGAAATTGAGAATTTCATAAATTATAAACTATATCAATAAAATTAACACCACTAGTAAACACTTAGTAAGTTAATTGATACAGTTCACACCTATTATATAAACTCAGAAGATGTAAATTACACATCTCTCAGAAGCTGTATCCTTCATTTCATGCAATTCTCCTGAATAGCTAAGACATAGCCCAGGGGAGGATCTCACACAACATTGAGATAGTTATTAGCCTATGATTGAAGGCACTAAGTTGTCTATGGAAGTGGAGAAATGCCACTTCTGAGATTATCACTTCTTTGGAGAAAATCTGTATATTATCAGTTTACAATCCCACACAATGACATTACTATATGGCTTAAAACAGTTACAATTTATTTGAATAGAAGATTGAATTAACATTGAATTGCACTAGAATTCTTATGAAACTATGTGTGACATTCACATTAATTCCAAATGAATTCATTATCAGTAGTGTTTTACAATGAATACAAATGAGTTAACATGACACTAAAAAAGTTTGTTTTAAAATTTAGTAAAGAATGCAAATACTGTTTTGGAGTGTCCAAGTTGTATTTTTATTATAGTTGTGTGCATAGCACTTGTCTAAATAATAATATTTCAATAGTATATAATGTTTAGCATTAGCAAAGACTTGATAATAAATCAATCAATCTTGATCTAATGATATTAAGTCTCCATTCACATTATATCCCAAACTTTATTTAGCCTGTTATTCAAATTAGTAGAAGCCTTCAATTGTTTTGGAGCTAACACATATTCCAACAGGAGGTATCCACCCTCCAGCCACATGGTCTGGCAGCGGATATGATAGTTTAATGGGCACTGGCATGTTTACTTTGTCACTCCTTGAAATGCTGCCATTTCCAATGCTCCCCTGCAATGAAATCTCAATTCAGTACCCAATCCATGTTGCCTCATATGGTTCTTTCCAGAACCATATTTCATACATGTGCTGTTGAAGAGCAGTACAGCCCAAAATGTCAATGTCCCAGATGGCAACACTTACTAACAAAAACAGAAGGCAGTGAGTCAAATGTTTTTAATATTCTCCACTGGCTTCTTTTCTGAAAGTTTACAGTATTTCTTTGCTAAGTAAAAGAGTAAAAGTCAGTGAATGCATAGTATCAAAACTTACAAAGCAAAAATTGTGAAAAATGCCCAAGAAAAATAACATGTCCATATTTGTTAGCCACTGTCTACCAGATATTACACTTGGTAGATTGGGATAAATTAAATGACAAGGTCATAGCATCTTTCACTCAAGGAAATGAGTGAAGGTCTTATTGATCCTTAGCCATCCTTGACTCAGCTCAGTTACCACCTTTTATTATATATAAATTGACTGCATGCCCTCTGTACTGTCTTTAAGTTATTCAGCATGGCTTGATTGGCTTACAATTTACATAATATCAGCATTCTTAATCATATGAGTTCATTTCCAAAGTCATTGTCACTCAAAAGTAATTATACATGAAAATAGTCTGAGAAGAATATGTTACCCAACATTTACAACCTCATAACTGCTAATTTTCATACTGACACCTTTTCATTCAAGAGTTTAATTTTTTGTTGCTTTTCTTTGTTCCTTGAATACCTCTAAGATGTTCTTAATGTTTGCACAATTTAAGATTTAAAGGTTGAATTTGACTTGCACAATTCAAGTTAAATCTTTCATTCAGGTTAAAATTGTATTGTAGGAATTGAGACAAAAATTTTAAGTCCCAGAAAACCAAGACTAATGAATAACACTACTATTTTGTAGTTTAAACCATTTTTTCTTTAGCCATTCCTCCAGTTCAATCTCTGCAAATTCATTTCACAAAGAAATAATCATGAGCATCACACATAACACCAAAAAAAAAAAAAATTCAAATTCACATTTATCTTCTTTTTGACTTTAAAAAAGATATATGTTCTTTTCAAAACAAAACAAAGTCTTCAGTACCTGTGATATTGATCTTAGACCTATTTTGGGGCCACTGATTAAGAGGTAAATCTTATTTCTTTAATTATTTTTTATTATATATAGACACATATATATATGTGTATACACACACACTTTTTCTTACATTGTCACAATCAAACTGTCAACATTGGCATTTTCGAAGTAGAATCACATTTCACACTGTATTTTTGATGTTATTACTAAATTCAAATAAGTGTTGAAATATATAAAGTAACATTAAAATGTAAATCTTAACAATTTTGATGGTGCATATCTCAATTTCTATTGTTTCCTAGTAAACAGACCATGTTGATATACCAGTATAATACAGTATTATTTATTAAGATATGTTGTTAACTCTGTGCTAAAGTTTATAGCAATTGCTTTTATATTATACTAAAGGTTTTATATTACACTAAGGTTTATAGCAATTGCATTTATATTGTACTAAAGAAGTTGCATTTTTGGTGTTCTATAACTCTAAGAACCAGAAAAGTCATCATACTGTGGAAACAGTATCCAATAGATTCAATCATAGGACTAGTTGGATGTCTCAACAAATCATGTTCAGAAAAGGTGCCAACCAAAATATGGTAAATTTGTCATACACACATTAAGACTGACAATCAAGGTAGCTACTTAGTTGACTAATTCCAAATTCTCAAAGGATCTATAGAATAAACAAGAATTTTAGGCAAAATTAAGTTTCTTTGAAATTGAAATGACTATTTAGTGTATCTACTCCAAACTACTTTTAACTGTGTCTGTTAAAGTTTTCTGAGCTTCAGAACTCTAAACCTGACTAGAAGATGATATAAAATATATGTTTTATATATGAATTAATTACAAGGTCTAGCTATACAATAGAACACATTACATATGTGAGATCAAACAATGTATTTATAGATTATACGATGTTTCTAAGCTTTTTATCTTGTTATACTCCTTTCCTTTATTTGACATACACAGAGGGTTGGTTATCTCTTAGTGTTAGGACAAAAGAATGCTTCACTCAAAGTCAACAGTCAGGTAAAATTACCCACATAGCTGTGATGGCAACATTTGATATCAGTTCATCAGCTATAGTAGCTTCATATTTGTCAGTGAAATTACCAGATTTTCAATGCTCAGAATTGGAGAAATTCAATATACAAGACTTTTTTCACACAGCAATATATATGACACAAAATATGCCAGGCATGGTGGTGCATGCCTGTAAGTGTCAGCCTAGAAAGCTGCGGCCGAGGCCAGGGATCCCAGTTCGAGTCCCACCAGGGGCACGTAGCGAGACCTAGTTCCAAAAAAAATATAGCTGGGCGTGGTGGCATGCGCCTGTAATCCCTGCTACCTGGGAAGTTGAGGCTGGGGATTGCTTGAATCTCTGGTACCCAGGGGAACATGAGCCTGTGGTTCCACAGGCAAAAATAGCAAGACCTAGTCTCAAACAAAGAAAAACCAAAACCAAAATATGCTTCCTCATGGTCATCTAAAGGATAGTGACTTGCTACAACTCTTTTAGGAGATGTGGTTTTGTTTGAAGAAGAAAAGGGAGGTTGATGAATCTGAAAACTTCAAAGAGGAAGTGGGAATGGAACATAGAAAATTTCTATGGACAGAGGAATAGATTTAAGCTTCTATCAAGAGGGAGGCTGAAGGCACAGTGGCATGTACTGGTAGCAATGGCAGATCAATGTGCTCCTTCAAGCAGCTAGTGATAAAATAAATAAATAAACTCTTAGAAGGAACCATATGAGACTATTATGGAAAAAGTGTTTTAAAATGATTAGAAAAGAATCATAACTATAACTCAAGGGGATTGTATAATTGAGTAGAAGGTGAAATGTTGCAGATGAGTTTTTTAGCAGCATTTTTACCAGTTTTCTTTTTGAAGCATATTGATGTCAAATTTCATATTCTATTTAAATTTTATTTATACATTTATAGCATAAAATGGTGTTTACAATGTTGCAAACAAGCAGATAAAAGTAATAAATATGGCACTGAACTATAATCTTGGTACTTCACTGAAAATTTTAGATATATACTTGTATCTATATATACACATACATACGTATACAAAACCATATGTGTATCTATATAGAGAGATTTATTTATTTATTTTTAGAGTGAGAGAGATTTTCAACTTTATGCTCTATTTTCATTGTCAAATGGAGTTGGGAAACAAACTGGCTGTGTGAAATCCCAAGTTCAATAGGAGGTGTCAACAACAACCATTATTCACCATTTTTCATTCCTATAGTTTCTCACCTTGAAAAATATTACTTATAATAGCATTTCAACATAAATATTATTAATAATTTAATAACTTAGTGTTACTTATTATTCACTATAATGTGATAAAAATAAAATGGCATATGAGGTCAGTAAAACACTTGGATATGTTAATTGTTCAGAAAATATTAAAGGGCACATAGATTTTGCTGTGAGCTAAATAGGGAACTTTCCCAACTTTTTGCTTTTGTAGAACAATTTAAGTACCAGTGCATTTTTTACAAAGCACTCAGTGTCAAGATATTGTGGACAATGGAGTAGCAATTTATAATGCTAGTAAAGGAAGTTGCCTATCCACAAGAAAACCTGTTTGGCTTTTCTGTTTGTTAAAGCACTATGGAAATGGATATTTAAATATCAGATTAAGAAATGTAAAATGTTTAAAAAATTCCAAGTATTAGACAAACATCATGAATTCAAAGAATAAAACCCTAAAGCTGTAATTATAGTAGGAACCAAATTATTTCCATCTAATTAATACAAATCAGATTATTTTTAAATAGTGTGGAATAAGAGATAAGCAGAAATATTAACATAACTACTATTGAAACATCCAGTGTGAAAACAGAAACAAATTCCATTGCTTTTACCAAAAACAATTAGACAGATAATTCCACAAATTTCTTTGTTAACCATCATTCTAATATGCTGATGATAATAAATCACCAATTAACCAAAACACTTGAAACTACAATGCTTGTAACACTTGATATAAACACAATGGTTTACCTGGGTAACAAATATTAAACTGATACAGCATATACCAAACCGATGTCCTTGAAAATCTAGGTCTTTGAGATATATCTATAAAAGTATTGAAAGAAGCAGAAGGAGGTGGTAGATCGAAAGAGACTGAGGGGCCAAACTAATGCACAGGGTGACCTGCACTCCACACAAGATTGTGGGCTCAAAACTGAAGATGGTAACCAGACAGAGATGATCCAGTGAGGTTGCAAAAAGTTTTGACTCTTCACAGAAATGCTTTTCCACTTCCTAACTGAGCCAAAAGAAGCAGCAGTATTTCTGGCTCAATTCTCTGAACTGTCTCAGCTCTCTGAACGCTGAACTACCAGTTAGTACAGATTCTGACCCAAGTAATGCTGGGAAAAACTTTCTGGTTCCAAATGGCACCTTGAAGAAGGTGCTGGAAGATTTCATACATGTGGATATTTCTGAGAACAAAGTCAGGTACTTTTCTGAGAGTGGATGCAGAATGCTCCTACCTTGACTGGGTGGCCCATATGTCAAATTCTGAGGAGTGGCCAGTTTATTTGACTACAGAGTGGAATTTGGAATGACATCTGAGAGCAGCTAACCGGAGAACGTGGAAGTAACTTTTTCAACTAATATTGAAAATTAAGAAAGGAAATCAAACCAAAAGTTTATATATAGGATTAACTTTTCCTCCATTCTACAGCTCCCTGCATAAGACAGAGTATGTCAGAAATGGCAGGGAATATTATAGTTAATGTCTGCCTCCCTGCATGTCCACCCTGCACCCTCTGCCCTTTTCTCGTCCCTGAATAAGTCTACTCTGGAAAGAACTGAGGCTAAACTCTGCCCTCATTGCAGGTTTTGTCCTATGTTGTAATGAGGTGAGTCTGTAGAAGCTATTTTGGTTCAGGCTGTTGGTTAGATGATGGTTAGATGTTGAATAAATCATCTACTGGTTAGATGATGAATACAAAGTTTCTGAAAAAGAAAAAAAACTTAACATAATCTTCACAGATACTGTATTCAACCTTCCTCAGTCCTTGGAAAAGTAAGATGAATATAAAACCTGTCAGGGTCCTCAAGCTATTGGCTCAGTTTATTCCATGTTGCTCTAAAGACAATTGTTGACATTTGAGTGGGTGTTCTGTACATGTATAAGGTGCTGCTTGTGGAACTCCATTAGCATTTCTGGTAATTTATGAAGCTCAGTTTTTATTCATATGTCAATAAACTTTGTTAACATCCAATAAAAATAATGAAAATTTGTAAATATGTCACTTTATATAGGAATGATTATTTTACTTGTGCTCATATATCATAGGATATATGAAAAAATATTTTATTTGAAGATATTAATGTTTCAAATTTCAAATAATAAAGTACCCTTCTGACTTTCAATGATTCCTCTCAATCTTTCCTTCTAGTTCTTAGTTTTATAGTCCCCCACTGAGCATAGCTAGGTCAATTCATGCCTCCTACCATTTCAGGCAGTCTTAATAGATGCAGAAATTCCAATCAACAGCCTTAAGGCCCTGCTCTCAGTAGGGCTTTGATAAAATGGCTTTCTCTGACCTAGGATCTCTCAGTTGATACAAGATTTTCTCATGTCTGTATTGCTTACCATTTTCCCCTTAGAATCAGGACTAAGTGTTTTTTAGAGTAAGGGTGATGTGTGTTTCATAGTCTCTAGGTCAAAGACTCTTTTGGGAACAGAATTTTTTCCTGTCACTCACTGTATTCAAATTTTCAGTTGGTTTTGATTTTCAAGTTACCCTATATTGCACTCCACTTAATCCCCAGATGACCCACCTTGCTCTCTTAGCCTTGATCCAATCAGAAACTCTTCGGAGTGATTATTACCTGTAAATGGGTATTGAGAATGCCAACATCTTGGGTCTAGTCTCCTTTAATTCTTTATTTTTGACACTAGGTCTTGCTATTTTTGCCCATGGAACCACAAGCTCAAATTGCCCGGGGTACTACGGACTCAAGCAATCCCCAACCTCAGTTTCCCAGGTAGCCTGGAGTACAGGTGCGCACCACCACGCCCAGCTATATATTTTTTAGAACTAGGTCTCACTACATGCCCCAGGCGGAACTCGAACCGCAATCCCTAGACCCAGCCCCTTAGTCACTTCATAGGCTGAAACTTACAGGCAAGATCCACCGTGTCTGGCTTAGTCTCCTTTAATTCTGAATGGTTATAGAGGCTTATAGGTCAAGTCTGATCAAATTAGCCAGAGACTGAGTCAAGAAAATTCTATGGCTCAACTGGAATATAGATAATCTTTTTTATTAAATAATTTATTTATATATAAATTTCATATCTCTGTGTTCTCCAGGTAATCTTAATGTGGATCTCTCTGCTCCAAATGATCTATTGCCAAAATATTCAAAGTAAATTTAATGGCTTTAGATATTACCAAAATGTACATGATATATAATTAGTAGGCTTAATGATCTATAATTATATATATAGTTAAATCTTAGAAAAGCAATAGGACAAATGCATTAACACAAAAACAAAATCAAACTAAAACCCATGTTTTCTAGAAGACAAACACAATACAACATTGGTATGAAGTTATTACTCATTTTGATTTTTATATATACATAAACATATGCATATTCTTAACAAAGCCATTATTATTTTAAACAAGTTAATATCAGAGGCTGCTAGCTGAGACCAGACAGGACTCATGACTATGAAATGAAGAAAACTTCATTTTACTATATTATCTGACTTCAGAACACTGAAGACAAAACTAACATGACAAATGTCTGGAGAGCAAAGAGAAGCTTCTCCAATCACCCAATATTTACCTTAAGAAACATTCCTTAGAAGTTACCAACAATGTATGGGTAAATCCCCTTCCCACCATTATCTCACAAGCACTAATGTTTTACCCAAATTTTATTACCTTAGCTATTAGTCTTCTCTAGTTTTTTAGTCATAAAACATTCTCTTGGCCACCTTTTTTTTCCCTTTGCCTAAGCCCTATAAAAGTCCTAGTAATTTACCTTAAAGTTGCTACCAGCCATGCTTCTAATAGCCCACAGTCTGATTGTGTTAATCTCTCTCGCTCATCCTTTTTTGCAACCCTGCATTTGGCCCTTTACAGTTAGAGAATGACTTCATGAAAAATGCTGTATAAATCTCTATAGCATGTAGAAGAATTCATATTGACAGAAACAAGTCAGAAGGAAAAAGTCAGAAATCAAATGGTCTCACTAATATATGGGAAATCCAAACAAAAGCACATAACTGGGAAAGGGACCAGCTGGAGTGGCCAGGGAGGGAAGGTGGTGGGTGACATCCAGGGATCACAATGATGATATGTATATAAAATTTAAATAATAATAAATATATATAATTTAAATAATAATAAAAAAAGAAAAATCTTTATAACAATAAAAAGTACTTTGAAGTTCATGTACAGGTAGATATTGACTGTTTAAAATATTAATTGCTCATAAAGTTTAATAAAATAGCATTAATTTAATGTCAGTATAAAGTATTAAAAAACTTGAAATATTTTTTGGTTGTAATTATATTTCAATCAATCATATTTCAATGAATGAGTTTCATTTGTGTGTGTGTGTTTGTTTGTTTGTTTGTTTGTTTGTTTGTTTTGAGACTAGGTCTCACTATTTTTGCTTGTGGAACTGCAGGCTCACACTGCCTGAGGTACCACAGACTCAAGCAATCCCCATCCTCAGCTTCCCAGGTAGCTGGGATTATAGGCATGCGCCACCACACCCAGCTATATATTTTTTTGGAATTAGGTTTCACTATGTGCTCCTGGTGGAACTCGAACCATGATCTCTGGCCCCAGCCACGGCTTCCTAGACTGCCCCTCACAGGCAAGCGCCACCATGACCAGCCTTATGGTTTTAATATGAACTGGTTTACCTTACTAGTTCTATGCATTTGTTTTTGTTGAACATTCATTTTGAATATTTTTGTAGCCATTGAGAATTAAATGAAAATAATCTGCATCTGAATAATTCACTAACAGAAACCATATTCCAAAGAAAAATTTTACTGTGCATAAAAAAGAATAAATATTTTCTTCCAAATTAACTTATGATCTACAATTTTAAGCTTTAGTGTATATAATATTTATGAGTGAATTCTATTGATCAAACTTCCTCAAATAAAATGATATTTTTGAATGTAGGTTTATATATGGATTTTCCTAAAATTTTATTTATTTCTCTATAGTTGCAAATGTATAAGGTGAAGCACAACTGTTTTTGGAAGAGTTTGATTATAACAAATTTCAGAATCTGAATACATTAAAGATGCATTCTTAAAGAAACATTTAAAGAAACATCCTTAAAGAAAGTTTTCCAAATTAAATATTATCAACCCTGAGTCTTCAGTATAGCTGAGTAGTGAATAAAATGATTTGAGGTCCCATCCTGTTGTCTCTGACCACAAGTAACCATGTAGGAGGTTTCATGGAGTACAGTTTGCACAAAGCTGCTTTGGACCACTAACTTCTTACTCCTACACAAATGGTAAGCATACTCTGTCTATGTGCCTGAATTGACCTAGTGTGCTTAGTGGTACAAGATCATACATTATCTGTGCAGTGGTATGTTAGTGAACATGCTACTATTCATTGTGGACAAGGACCCTTACCATGTGTATAGAAGTGTCTTTAAATGTAGTAGTAAGTACAGCATACACTACTCAGTGTATGCTGTACACAGGGAAAATCTTAGTCTGTTGATTCTCGCTTAGGAGCTCAGCTTGTAGTTGAAATTATAACTAAGGCAGCAGCTGTCTAAAAGTTTGGCAGGCTGGAAAATTGACTTCTAAACTCAGTAACCTAGCTGATGGTAAGAGGTTTCATTTCTGCATATATTGGTCTTTGAAAGAAATTGTGCATATGAGAGAGAAATGCCCTGCTCCATGCTATGCCCTTATCAATGAGATACACATTTCTATTTCCACCATACTCTATAAATCAGAATCCATCACTAAGTACAGTCTACTTTCAAAGAAAGAAGAGGCAAGGGGGTTGAATGCCAGGAGATGGGGATCACTGAAGGCCATCAGCACCCAGAAGTCTGGGAATTAGTTTTAGGACATCAATGATTACACTGAGTACAAAGGAGTTCCTTTCTAACTCCGCACACCCAGCTGGACTGGCTTGGGAAGCACACTATGGAAGCACATACACACCCAAATCCCATCTGCTCTTGGGATATCTAGATTTTTTTTTTTTTTTTTTTTTTTTTTTTTTTTTTTTT
>PVHY01019666.1:10546-27029 GCA_004024945.1 Uropsilus gracilis | reverse complement strand
GAGCCACCGTGCCCAGCCTAACTTTCTTCTAAGATTAAAGTTTTCAAAATAAACAATGTTAGAAAAAGAAAATATGTAAAAAACAAGTCAAAAAGAAAAAGACAGACACCAAATGGTTTCACTATTATATGGAACATGGGAAAGATAAATAAAAACCCATGAAGAAAACTCAAAGCAAGCTAACAACCAAAATGAAGGACACAATTTGGGGGGGTGGGGGTGACAGTGTGGTAACAGGCAGGGAAGGGGGAAAATCACAGGAATTACAAAGATGTGAAATTTATATACAAATAAATTGTTTAATCAATTTAAAAAAAGAAAATATGTAAAAAAGAAAATAAAAATTAATGCTCAGCCAAAGTTAAAATTCAAGAGGCAAAGCTCTGATGGGCAAAGTTAGAACTAGAATATGGACAAAAAAACTAAATCTATGACTTCTCATGTCTAGTCCCATGAGCCCACCCTGCTATTGCTGAATATTCTACCCTATGTTACATGTTCTTCGAAGTAGGAACCAAACACACTTCCACAATGTTAGGATCATAAATGCTTGACCTTGTATCAAAAGAAAAAGATGTACAAGAAATTCAAATAATCTTTAGTTTAAACTGCTTCATGTCCTTTCTTTCAGACATGGCTCCAGGCCCTTCTTGTTTGAAGGGCTGACTGAATTTTATGTTCTTTGACTGCAGATTTGTCATAGGGATAATACAATTCCCAGTGGCTGAAAAGAGGTGCCAGCAATTCTAATCATTTTGAAATGCATTTTTGATAATCAGAGAGAATTTTTTATTTGGTTTGCATGGTTTTCTTCCTCTAATATTTTTTTTAAATACCTGCTCTGTTTTGTACTTTTTATTTTTTTATAATTAATTTTTTATTTATATATAAATTTCACAACTTTGTAATCTCAAGGGTTCCCCCCCTCCCTTCCCCCCCCCTTTCCCTCCTGTTCATAGTTGTGTGTTTCATTTTGGTGCTTAGCTTGTTTTGACTTTGCTCAAGGCTTTTATTTTTTTTTTTCACTATATCCCTTACATTAGTGAAACCATTTGGTTTCTGCCTTTTTCTTTATGGCTTGTTTCTGCTAATATGATTTCTTCTAAATGCATCCATGTTGTTATGAAGTCGTCCAATTTGTCATTTTTAATTGATGAGTATCTTCCTCTAATATTTAACACACCTTTTCCAGACAAATTCTGTATCTTACTCTTCTCTCTACCCTCACAGTTTTCCCTAACGGAGTAGAATGCTATTGTTGAGTCTTTATGGGTATCACCCGTGGATATGTGTGTGTACTCCTTCCTTCCTCCTTTTTTCATTATTCATTCATGATAATAACTTATTTATGTAGGTCACTTTATTTTAAATGATAGTTTTGTAAATATTTAAGTAAATAAGCTTTTAGACTCTAAAGGGCAGGAGAACTGAACAATAGACATAAAATGTGCTAAAACAACTGAATTAAGAAAGATAAACAGGGGTCTGGAATCTCTTCTTAATATCTCTCATCTCTGTTTTTAATTTTAGAAACGGTTCTGATTGATTTTCAATGGCCCTTTACTATTTTAGATACCCTTCTGACTGTCTTGGACTCTACTACTTTGAAAATGAAACAAGGTGAGATGGGAACTGTGGTAAGCTTCAGCCTATGAAGCGTCTGGGGTTAGGGATCACAGTTTGAGTACCGCTTGGGGCAACATAGCAAGACCTAGTCCCCAAAAAAATAGCTGGGCGTGGTGGCGCATGCCTGTATTCTCAGCTACTGGAAAGTTGAGGCTGCGGATTGCTTGAGCTTGTGGTACCCGGGGCAACGTGAGCCTGCGGTTCCATGGGCAAAAACAGTGAGACCTAGTCTCAAAAAAAAAAAAAGAAAAAAAAAGAAAAAAGAAAAAGAAAGGAAGAAGGTCGGCATGGTGGCACATGCCTGTAAGTGGCAGCCTAGGAAGCTGCAGCCGGGCCCAGGGATCGCAGTTCGAGTCCTGCTGGGGGGCATGTAGTGAGACCTAGTCCCAAAAAAATAGCTGGGTGTGGTGGCACGTGCCTGTAATCCCAACTACCTGGGAAGCTGGGGATTGCTTGAGTCTGTGGTACCCCCGGCAATGTGAGCCTGTGGTTTCACAAGGAAAAATAGTGAGACCTAGTTTCAAAAAGAAAAAAGAAAAGAAAAAAAAAATAAGCAAAGAAAAAAAAAAAAAAGAAAAGCAGCGGAGATGGGATTGGAGAAGACAGCCTGTAGCAAGAAAACATGAATAGATCACAAATGAATACAGACTGGCCGCCCAACGCAAACTTAAGACTGAAAACCTACCAGCAAGGTTTGCCTGGTTCCAACAACACAGTCCCTTACCCAGTGAAACAACACTGCACAGGAAAGAAAGAGACTAGTGGACTTAGCACAACAGGGTTTGAGAGAATGGAAGGAGTACCAGAAGGAGAAAGGAGGGGGAGGTATCCCAAAAACCACTTACAGAGATTGTGATGTAAAGAACAAAATAAATAATATTAATTTAAAAAAAAAAAAAAAGGATGGTGTAAATAGAGCCAGCCATGGTAGTGCATGACTTTAATCCCAGCCTAGGACAGGTAGCTGAGACTGGGAATAGCTTGAGTCCTCAGGTTTGAGACCTGCCCGAGGCAACCCATCTGAGACAACATAGAGACCTAGTCTCAAAAAAATAGCTGGGTGTGGTGGCACACGCCTGTAATTCCAGCTACCTGGGAGGCTAAGGCTGAGGATTGCTTGAGTCCAGGGTACCTGGCAACTAGAGTCTGCAGTTTCCAGGGCAATATAGCGAGACCTATCCTTAAAAAAAAAAAAAAAAAAAAAAAAGAATGATGTAAATAAATTGGGAGGTTATTTTTCTCTTCTGCAGGCAGAGATAGGCAATCCAGTAGTAGCCTGACAAGTCCATAAATCATCCAATTCTGACCTCCTATCTTGCCACTTTGCCTTTAGTAGCATGCAATTTTTACCCTAAAACTTGTCTTACAGTTGCCAGATGGCCACGGCAGCTCTCGCACCACTGTCTGTCTTCTAGGCTGGAGAAGAGCGAAGAGACAGAAAGGAACTTCCCAAGTGAGTCAACCCCACTTTAAAAGAGTTTTCCCAGAATCTGTACTCACCCAAAACTTCTGCTTATATTTTACTAGCCAGAACTCAGTCATTTGGCCATCCATATCTGCAAGGGAAGATCTTGAAATAACAAATCAGAGTCCTTTGAGAACTTTTGTAAGTACTATTCTAAATACTTATTATACTGACCCAGCTTTTCTTTTCTTTTTTTTTTTTGAGACTAGGTCTTGCTATTTTTGCCCATGAAACCGCAGGCTCACTCACGTTGCCCAGGGTACCACGGACTCAAGCAGTCTCCAGCCTCAGCTTCCCAGGTAGCTGGGATTACAGGTGCGTGCCACCATGCACAGCTATATTTTTTTGAAACTAGGTCTTTCTATGTGCCCCTGGCGGGACTCAAACTGTGATCCCTGGCCCCATCCGCGTCTTCCTGCTGCCGCTTACAGGCATGTGTCACCATGCCCAACCTGACCCACCTTTTCGACTGGGCCCTGGTACTTTTCAAATTAACTTTGTTGTTTTTTCAATCACCCAATTATCTAAAATAATCATCTTTCACTTAAAAAGCAGAGTTGTTAAAATTCTGACTAAGGAAGAGGAATAGTCAGAGGATGCATTGACTCAAATGAGTTAATTCTAGGATAAGGAAAAGGAAATCCACTTATAAGAGGTAAGAGGTCTTTTTTTTTTTTTTTTGATAATCACTTCTGCTGCCATAACTCAAAGTTATATAAAAAAACCTCTTCTTTCTGTTATTAGGGACACAACCTTGTGTTAGTTTAACCTTTAGTACTTGCTTGAATTAGTGAGCCATGGTTACAGGAACTAGAAAACCTTAAAAACAGGGCTGAGGTTTCCCGAAACACAGAAAAAAAATCTGTCTGTGGACAACAGCCTTGGTCTGTGCCCATGATCTTACCTTCCTAACTCAATGCCCTGTGGTACAAAGACAGTATAACATATTTATCATCAGATACAATGCAAGCAAGACAACAATGGAATGAGAGCCTTAGAGTACTAAAAAAGAAAAAGTTGATGTAAGGTTCTATACCCACCAACATTACTGTTTCTGGCTTACAAAAGGTGAAAGCATTCACCATGAGCAGATTATCACTACAAGAAACATTAAAAGAAATCTTATAAGCAGAAAAAATTATCAAAAAGAAAATGTAGATCTAGGCAAAGATAGGAAGACACTAGAAATAGTAACTATATGGGTTAATATATAATATTTTCTCTAAAGACATTTGACTATGTAAACAGAAATAATTAACAACGTAGGGTAGGGTTTGTAAACAAATAATTAACAATATTGTATGAGATTTATAATATGTATTAAAGCAAAATGAATGATTACAATAGTGCAAAATCTAGGAAGGGAGAAATATACTATTGTAAGGGTGCTTATAACCTACCTAGAAAGTTGACTGTGACAAATTAAAGATGTATACTATAAAATTCAAAAGCAACTAACAAAATGACAAATTAAAGCTTATATGGGAGGGCCGGGCACGGTGGCTCGTGCCTGTAGGCTTCAGCCTATGAAGCGGCCAGGGCTAGAGATCGTAGTTCAAGTCCCGCCTGGGACCCATAGCGAAACCTAGTTCTAAAAAAAGCTGGGCGTGGTGGCACGCGCCTGTAATCCCAGCTACCTGGGAAGCTGAGGCTGGGGATGGCTTGAGTCCGTGGTACCCTGGGCAATGAGAGCCTGGGGTTCCACAGGCAAAAATAGCGAGACCTAGTCTCAAAAATAAATAAATACATACATACATACATACATACATACATACATACATACATACATACATACATAAAGCTTATATGGGAAAAATGAAATGAAATGAAATCATAAACATATATTTTGTTCTAGTTTTGGCTACCAGTAACTCAGGGTGATTCTTGTTTCACTTTGACATGCCCTCATCTTTTTTCACACTGTCCTCTTTTCTGATACTATAAGATGCTCTGTGCCCTCATCCTAAAACCAGCTGTTTCTCTAAAGATTCCTGGTTCTTTATATTGGATTTAATATTTACAAACCAAGATCTCGCTGAAAGGCACATAGAACTAATCTATACTATTTCTGCAACTTCCTGTAAATCTGTAATTGTTTTGTAATAAAAAGGGCTTTTTTTTGCTGGCAAAGACTTGAAAAAAACATTTCACCATGAAGATATACAATGAAAAATGCACAAAACAAAAATGTTCAACATCATTACCCACTAGGGAAATGCAAATTAAAACCATGAGGAAATACCACAACATACCTAATAGAGTGGCTAAAATACCATTTGATACCAAGTGCTGACAATGATGAGGAGCAAATGGAACTCTTATACACTTCTGGTTGAAATGCAAATTGATATAACCTCTCTGAAAAACAATTTGACAGTTTTTTTTTTAATAAAGTTAAACATATAACCCACCAATCCAATTCCTAGGAATTTACCTAAGAAAAATGAAAATTCACATTCACTAAAAATTCAGAACATGAATGTTCATAACAGCTCTATTCATATATGCCCCAAACTGGAAACAAGCTAAATGCCTCTCACAGGTGAATGGAAAAAACAAATGGTGGTACATCCATACACTGGAATTTTACTCCACAGCAGAAAGTAAATAACTACTAACAGGTTTCACAACATAGATGAATTCCCAAGTTTCCAAAGTCTACCTACTATGTGTTGCTACTGGAATGAAATTTTCCAAAAGACAAAACTATTGTGACAGTAAAAGATCAGTGGTTTTCAAGGAGTAGGGGTGGGGCTAGGAGGTGACTGGGGGCTCAGTTAATGTTTTTAAGTAAAGGGCTCATAGTGAATATTTTGGGATTTGGGTGGATATGCTCTCTGCTGCATATTCTTCTTTATTTTTGTTTGTTGCTTTTATTTTTAAAAGTAAAAAAAAAACCCATTCTTAGCTTCTAGAGAAAACAAAGAATGGGCTGAGTTTGACGGCCTGTGTAGTTTGCTGACTCTGCTACAAGGAAAGAGGACAAGGGGGAAAAAAAAAGAGGACAAGGGAGTTGGGGGTGGAGTGTGCAATGGAATTGTTTTGTATCCTAGCTGTGGTGGTGATTACATGGATCTGTAGAGGAACTAGGATTCATAGAAGTGAATGCACACAAAAAAGTTAATAGTATTGTGTGCTAAGAAAAAAAAAAAACAGTAACCCATCAGATAAATTCATCTCTGTCATTACAGATTGAAAATTACCTTTCCCTTAAAATATAGAAATCAAGAAATCTTTTAAAATGCCATCAGTTCTATCTATAAAATTATTGACTGTAGTCATTCCCTTAATTAAAATGGCACCCTTGTATGTTGAAGAAGAGATAATGAATTCCGTTGTAACTTACTAGGTTATGAACCATGACAACTGTTTCTTTGAGGACAGGAAAGTCATGTGTTGATTATTCTCTGTTACAGAAAGATAAATGCATTTAGCACTTACAATAATGTCCAGTTTATTAGCTGAGCAGTGAATGTTTGAGCTGGAGCAGTATGTGAGTTCCAGCCTTTTAAAAGCAATTCAAGCTGCATTGTTTTCTAATAAGGTGCCCTTGTAAATTTCAGAAATTATACTTGTGTTATAGAGAATATGCCTTTTCTTAAGTTTTCCAAACTAAAGAAGAGAATTTGACATTTACTTGGCTCTGGACAAGAAGGTCACTGTGCCACAGCAGAAGCACTTTTCCCCAGGCCCTGGTTACTGTCAGAGAGAATACTCTGCATACTGTATTGAAAAATTAAAAGAAATGACTTTTATGGTCTAGCCAAATAAAGTTTTAATATTTTTCTAAAAAATAGCCTTTAAGAGAATAACCAATATATAATATTTTGTAGTGATTCTTATGGTTGTAGCTATATATATATCTCAACTTTAGGGATACTTTTAGAAATTATATAGTCTAACATCAAAATCACTGGTCTGGTGAATCCTTTGAAAAATAGCATAAAATCTTTCATCTTCCTAGTCCGTCAAGCTGTGCTTATCAAGTATATACTTCAGGGAATCATGCAATAGATAATAAACCCTTTTCCTACATTTTATTCTCGATACAAAAGGATTGTAAACAAAACATAAAACATGGAACCTAAAAAGGCAAAGAATCTCTGAGTTCCTACAGGCTGCTTATACCTGTGGCTGGTCTGGGGTTTCTCTGGGCAATATGTATTCCCACCTGTCCTAAGTGTGGCCCCTCACTCCAAACTGTGCTTATGTGACAGAACTTTATTCTCATATGAATATGCTCATGCAACAAAATTTTTTGAGGCCGGGCATAGTGGCGCATGCCTGTAAGCAGCAATCTAGGAAGCCGTGGCCAGGGCCAGGGATCATGGTTCGAGTCCTGCCGGGGGCACATAGTGAGACCTAGTTCCAAAAAAAATAGCTGGGGGTGGTGGCACGCACCTATAATCCCAGCTACCTGGGAAGCTGAGGCTGGGGATTGCTTGGGTCTGTGGTACCCCGGGCAATGTGAGCCTGTGGTTCCACAGGCAAAAATAGCAAGACCAAGTCTCAAAAAAAAAAAAAAAAATTTTTTTTTTTTTGAGACTCTACCCTGAACCTGGTACTGGTCTGTGCTTGGCATACGTAAGCAAATGAAAGATCCTGCCTTCATTGAGTTTGCATTCAGAGGTGGAGGGAGATAGATCACAAACAATAAACATGATAAATAAGTAAACTATATATTTTACTGCATTTTGACTGCTTAAAATGGCTGGTTATCTTTCTTTGCTAAATTGCTGGAAAGTTATTATTCTCCCATCTCTTTAAAAAAAATTGTTTAACCCATTTAATTTTTATGGAAATCATACTGCATTGTAAATTATATAAGCTTCAGGTGTGCATCACTAAAACTAAACAGGTGTATACAATACATTAAGTTCAACACTAAACATCCAATTTTGTCATTCACTACAAAATTGGCCCCCTTTTACCCACACATCTGCCCCCTTCCCTTCTGGTAAACACGAATTGATCTCATAGTCTAAAAAGTTTATCTCAGGCCGGGCATGGTGGCGCATGCTAGGAAGTGGCAGTCTAGGAAGCCGCAGCGGAACCAGGGATTGCGGTTCAAGTCCCTCTCAGGGCAATGTAATGAAATCTAGTTCCAAAAATATATAGCAGGGCATGGTGGCACGCGCCTGTAATCCCAGCTACCTAGGAAGCTGAGGCTGGGGATTGCTTGAGTCCAGGCTACCCCGGGCAACGTGAGCCTGTGGTTCCATGGGCAAAAATAGCGAGATCTAGTCTCAAAATAATAATAATAAATAAATAAACAAACAAAAAATAGAAGTATCTCTGTTCATCCATTTCAATAACATTTTTAATTGTGGGGAGTATTTTGTTTTTTTTAACTCACCACGGGTTACAACACTATGTAAGTTTTAGGATTATAACTCACACCTTGATACCCTATCTCTCTTTTGCATCATTTCCCCCATCTCTACTGGACTATTTCATCAGTGTACCTGCAAAGAGACTATTATTTTTTCTAATCTAGAAAGAATCCCTCTTTTGATTCATTCTGTTCTCAAGACAACAGTCAGGGTGTCCTGTCCTCACGTCGGCTCTAAGAGTTTTCAGGGAGTACAACATGACGCTGATAACTAACAACAATGCAGTGTATTGCTTGGAGATTGCTAACTAAGAGAGTAGATCTTATGTGTTTTTATCTCAAGGAAAGGAAATTGTAACTATATGAGGTGACTTCATTCTTTATTTCTCTTCCCTTCACTCACTGCGTCAGTCACTCGGGCCTCCTTGTAATTCATCAGAGAAGACCCTGTCACAATGCCCTGATAACTACTCTTTCTTCTACCTGGAACTGTTAATCCCCAGATTCTCTCAATTTCTTGAGATATTATTTAGTGTCCTTTTCTCATTCATCTTCATACCACCACCAACACCCCTGCCCCAAATCTCTCTTTTCCTGGCATTTTTTCTCTTTATCACTTAGTAATATTGCTATACCTCCTTTCATATCTCTACATCCCTAAATTCTATAATTTTATGTATTCTGTTTTTCCCATCACCATGTAATCTCATGAAAGTATATACTTTTATTTGCTTTGCTTTCTAATCTGAGTTTAGAGCCATCCCTGTCTCATGGTAGGTGATCAGTAAACATTTTTAAATGAATCATGGTGTCCTAAGTGTGTTTTAACAAGGAACTATTGGTTGATAAATAGACCAGTCACTAGACAAATATTTCCTACAAACTATTCTTCCACTTCCTTCAATCACAGCATTTTGACTCTATCAATAGGAATAACTCTAGCCGGGCACAGTGGCTTGTGCCTGTAAGCTTCAGCCTATGAAGCGGCCGGGGCTAGGGATCGTGGTTCGAGTCCCGCCTGGGGCCCGTAGTGAGACCTAGTTCCAAAAAAAAAATAGCTGGGTGTGGTGGCACACGCCTGTAATCCCAGCTACCTGGGAAGCTGAGGCTGGGGATTGCTTGAGTCTGTGGTACCCTGGGCAACGAGATCCTGCGGTTCCACTGGCAAAAATAGCAAGACCTAGTCTAAAAAAAAAAAAATTAGGAATAACTCTAAATAAGAGCTAATATTATATGTAGGGTCCCCATTCAACATAATATGTGGGTACCTCCTCCTCCAAGTTGTAGATATTAAAGAGTCAAGGTTTTGTTTGTTTTGTGCTTAGGTATGTATGCTTCTTCCTTCTTTCAGCATTTACAGTATGAGTGCTATCTTGCATCATTCATTTTCTTCCTCTTTTCCCTCACTCCCAAAATTTTGGAGACTGGTTGATATCCAGAAAAACCTTTCATGTTTTCCTTAAGCTCTTTTCCAGTGTTATCTCAATTTTTAACAGATTTAAGTGAAATAAACATTTCTTAGATACAGATATTATTAGACATGTAGTTTTATTCATCAAGCTCTTGCTTACTGTTAAGTCTCTCTCCATTGACAAGACATACAAATTGCGCTGGTAGGGTGAAGGAAGCAAGGAAGGCTTCTGAAACTAGCATCTGTGTTTCTCAAATATCAGAATTGCTTCATGGTGTTTTGTTTTTTGGTTTTTTTTTTGAGACTAGGTCTCGCTATTTTTGCCTGTGGAACCGCAGGCTCTCGTTGCCTAGGGTACCACAGACTCAAGCAATCCCCAGCCTCAGCTTCCCAGGTAGCTGGGATTACGGGCGCACGCCACCACACCCAGCTATTTTTTTTGGAACTAGGTCTTGTTACGGGTCCCAGGCGGGACTCAAACCACGATCCCTAGCCCCGGCCGCTTCATAGGCAGAAGCTTACAGGCATGAGCCACCATGCCCGGTCTGCTTTATGGTGTTTAACGAGGCATTTCATTATCAATTTTAAGTTGGATTTTAAAAATGTTTGGAAATCATCATTTTGCAATGTACTTTTAATTTTCCAGAGTAGAATATTCTTCCCATGATTTATAAGTATAACCAGATAGCATAGCATTAAATTAGAATATACTAGGTAGAAAAATATTTGAAACAAGATTGATCTAAAAATTAAGATTTTTTCCCCAAATGTATGGACATTAAAACCGTTATGAGCAGGGTACAGTGGTGTGTGCCTGTGTCAGCTACGGAGTACGGCTGTGGTACCCCGGGCAATGTGAGCCTGCTGTTCCAC
This sequence comes from Uropsilus gracilis, assembly GCA_004024945.1. NCBI lineage: Eukaryota > Metazoa > Chordata > Mammalia > Eulipotyphla > Talpidae > Uropsilus > Uropsilus gracilis. Next base: position 16,322 of record PVHY01019666.1, on the reverse strand, counting down.
AGGCAAAAATAGTGAGATCTAGTCTCAGAAAAAAAAAGTTTTTTAAGTATGTGTGTTTCTGTCTATGGCTCCTGAATAAGATGTAATGACTAGAGAAGTATATCCTGTACTTTTTCCTACAGATATGCATTCATGACCAATAGTTTTTGTTAATCTTAATTTTTTTTATTATTTCTAATTTTTTAAATATTACTCTCTGCTAATGAAGTGCTACTCCAAGTTATACTTCCATACTTGGGCACTGTTAAATTACTAAGTGTATTAGGGATTCTTTTAGCATTTAAAACATGATTTTAGGCCAGGTATGGTGGCGCATGCCTGAAGGTGGCAGCCTAGGAAGCCACGGCCAGGGCCAGGGATCGCGGTTCAAGTCCGGCCAGGGCACACAGCGAGACCTAGTCCCCAAAAAATAGCTGGGTGTGGTGGCACATGCCTGTAATCCCAGCTACCTGGGAAGCTGAGGCTGGGGATTGCTTGAGTCTGTGGTACCCTGGGCAACGTGAGCCTGCAGTTCCATGGGCAAAAATAGCGAGACCTAGTCTCAAAAAAAAAAAAAACAAAAAAAACAAAAACATGATTTTAAATATTTGCAAAAATTTAAGACAAAAGTATAAAGTTATTTGTGAAAAACTTTTATTTTTTAAATTTATTTTTATTCTTTAAATTTGTGGAAATCTTTCAAATGTTACAAGATGACTGACATGAAACTCTTGGGATAAGAATAGTGTGTGGAGGAGGGTTGGAAATACCTAAAAGATCAACATTTTACTTCTAAAAAATGGAGATTCCCTGTTTCGGTAACTAGAATTCTAATGACACAGCAGGCCAGATTTTGAAATACTTATTTAAAAAATTGACTGGATACACTTTTTCTAAATCATCTGATGGTGCAATCCGAGGCACAGTTATTTGGTTTAAAACTATATAGCACCTCTAGATTACTTTTAGTTGTTTCAAATTTGTTGGACTTTAACTTTATTGTCTAATCACCTGTACTTAGGTCATGAGTATTTACCTATTTTACTTGTCTACTGATGGCAGTTCGGAACAAATTCCACTCTCAAGGTCTCCCCTCCTTGAACAGAGAACATACTGGAATAACAGGTCACATTTAGTCCACCATGATAAAAACCTCAAATATCTTTATTTAAAGGAGTCAAGTTACATTTATTGCAATAGCAATTGCAGTGCAATTTATTGCACTAACCACCTTTTAACACATTGCCTTTCTTCTCCACTCTTAACTACCTGTGTATAATTTCAGGTTCTCTCATGTAACTTAATCTTTGTTGAATTTTTTAAAAAGAAATTAGCAAGCTGAAGTAGTAAAGAGTCTCATTTTTTTGTTGTTTACTCCTTACTCATCCCAATTATTTCTGTCACCTGGTGCATAAAAGATTCGTTCAAAAAGAGGGATTAGCTTCCCCTCTCCTCTCCCTCTCCCTCACTCTCTCCCTCCCTCTCTCCCTCTCCCTCTCCCCTCTCTCCTTTCCCCTTTCTCCTTTCCCCTCTCCCCTTTCCCTCTCCTCTCTTGCTCTCCCAGGAGCTGACATACCTCACTTTTGCTCTTTGATTTCTATCCTGCAAGCACCCCAAATCTGGGTAGTTTCTTTATTGGTTCTAACATTTACAAAGACATACTGGGCAGGGTAGGGCTAGGGCCAGGGTCAGGCCTGGGGTGGGGTTGGGAAGGTAAGTGAGCTCCCCAGCTCTCCAGGAATCTTCATGTTCTTCCTTTGACTTCTTTCTCTGTGTTCCCTCATACTTGTAGTCTCTCACCCCAAGCTTGAATGTTTCCTGTTAAGACTGGAAATAAGACCAGGTTGCCTGCTCTTGCTACTTTTAGTCAATATCGTACCAGAAGTTCAAGCCAATATAACAAGGCACAAAAAATAAAAGGAATTAACTTTCTAAAAATAAAATTGTCTTTATTTGAAGATGACACGATCCTATATGTAGAAAATCCTAAGGAATTCACACATACACACATACAACACAATTATTAAAACAAATACATAAGATTAGCAAAATCTGGGGCTGGGCATGGTGGCTCGTGCCTGTAAGCTTCAGCCTATGAAGTGGCCTGGGCTAGGGATCGCGGTTCGAGTCCCGCCTGTGGCCCGTAGCAAGACCTAGTTCCAAAAAAATAGCTGGGCGTGGTGGCATGCACCTGTAATCCCAGCTACCTGGGAAGCTGAGGCTGGGGATTGCTTGAGTCTGTGGTACCCCGGGCAACGAGAGCCTGCAGTTCCACGGGCAAAAATAGCGAGACCTAGTCTCAAAAAAAAAAAGATAGCAAAATCTCAGGATATGTAATCAGTTTGCTTACTATTTACAGGCTATAAGCAATCCAAAAAAGAAATTAAGAAAATTCCATCTACATTAATATTTTTTTATAAACAATGGTAATGGTTTTATTTATTTTTTTATTATATAATCTATGTATATATTTCACATCATTGTAATCCCTGAGGGTCACCCATCTCCTCCCCTCCCTGGCAGCTCCAGCTGGTCCCACCCTCCCTGTTGTGTACTTCTGTTTGGTTGTCCATACATTAGTGAAACCATTTGGTTTCTGTCTTTTTCTTTCTGACTTGTTTCTGCTAATATGATTTCTTCTAGGTACACATCTACATTAGTGTTAAAAATAAAAACAGCAATAAATTAAACAACATAAGTATAGGACATATGCACTGAAAATTTTAAAACACTGAAGAAGGAAATTAAAGCTCTAAACAAATGTGATAGCTCATTTTCATTGATTGGGAGATTCAGTATTATTGTAGAAATTCTCCCTAAATTGATCTAGATAAATTTATATAATCTCTGACAAAATTTCAAGAGATTTTCTTTTTTGCAGAAGTTGATAAGCTGGTAGTGGGGAGACAACGTGATGTGGATATTTCACAGTTCTGCATAGGTCTTCTAAACAATGAACATATTTGAACGTTCATTTGTTCAAAACAAAAAGCAAAAATCTTTGCTTTTTAACAAAGGTACAACAATTCAATGAAGGAAGGACAGCTTTTTCAACAAATTATGCTGCAATAACCAGACCTCTGCAGAGGGAAAAAGAAAAAAGTTAGCCTGACTTAAGCACCACACTATGTAGAAAACTTGTTTTGAAAAAATTAATTCAAAGTGGATCATGTATTTAAATGTAAAACTATGACTTTTCAGAAGAAAACAAAGGAAAACATCTTTTGGATCAATGATTAGGTAAAAATTCTTAGAAATGAAACTAAAAACAAAAGAAAAAAATCAAGGCCGGGCATGGTGGCTCGTGCTTGTAAGCTTCAACCTATGAAGCGGCCGGGGCTAGGGATCACGATTTGAGTCCCGCTTGGGGCCTGTAGTGAGACCTAGTTCCAAAAAAATAGCTGGGTGTGGTGGCGCGCGCCTGTCATCCCAGCTACCTGGGAAGCTGAGCCTGGGGATTGCTTGAGTCCGTGGTACCCAGAGCAACGAGAGCCTGCGGTTCCACGGGCAAAAACAGCGAGACCTAGTCTCAAAAAAAAAAAAAAAAAAAAAGAAAAAGAAAAAAATCAATACATTGAACTTCAATGTACAAATGAACAAGAATAAAAAATTTTTGTACTTTGAAATCCTCTATTAAGAGAATGAAAAGACAAGCTAAGTGTGGTTGAAATGATCTGTAAACCAGCAAAGACTTTCTCTGTAAAGTATGTAAAGAACATTCAAAATGTAACAGGAAAAAAAATCCAACTATAAAATGGACAAAGGACATGAACAGATATTTTACCAAGAAATATAGATAGCAAATAAGTACATGAATAGTCAACATCATTATTCAGTAAGGGGATGAAAATTTAAACCACAATAAGCTATCACTACAAACTTATTAAAATAACTAAAATAAAAATGGCAATGTTGATATTAAATGCTGGTGAGAACGCTGAGAAACTGGAGCTCTCATAAACTGGCAGGAGGAATGTAATCTGGTACAGCAAGTCTGGAAAGTAGGTCAGCAGTGTATGACTTTCCTCACACTGCCATAGCAAATTACCACACACTCATTGGCTGAAAGAAATTTATTCTCTTACAGTTTTGAAGGTTGAAACCCCCTTCACCCCAAATCAAGGTGTGGACAGTCATGCTGTCTCTCAAGATTCTAAGAAAGAATCCTTCCTTGCCTCTTCCTAGCTTATGGAGGCACCCCCAGCAATTCTAGATGTTCCATGGCTAACAGCTACATCACTCCAATCCACCTCCATTAGCACATACTTCTCTGTATTTAAATCTCACCCACCTTTTTTTTATTCATTAAATCCAGTCACTGGATTTAGGGCCTACTCTAATCCAGTATGACCTCATCTTAATTTGAATACATTCTAATGCACGAACCCTAAAATTCAACTTCCAATTTCCTCTTTCAATTTACATGTCATTGCCAATATTTGATTCCACATTATTTTAATAAACCACAAATAATGACCACTGTCATCTTCGTGGTTTCGTTTTTTTGTAGTTGTTGTTTTTGTATTTGTTTTTTTTTTTTTTTTTTTCGAGACTAGGTCTCGCTATTTTTGCCCATGTAACCGCAGGCTCACGCTGCCCGGGGTACCATGGACTCAAGCGAAACCCAGCCTCAGCTTCCCAGGTAGCTAGGATTACAGGCGCGTGCCACCACGCCCAGCTATTTTTTGGGACTAGGTCTCACCGTGTTGCCCCGAGCGGGACTTGAACCGCGATCCCTAGCCCCAGCCGCTTCATAGGCTAAAGTTTACAGGCACAAGCTACTGTGCCTGGATGATCTTTGTGGTTTTGAAAATAGTCAATGCTTTTGTAGATTTATGTGCATATTTAGCAATTTCTTTCTCATATATTTATCAATTTATCTGCGTCCCAGCTCTTACTGGATCCCACACTGTCCTTTAGGATTTAAAATACTTCACTCCCAAAGTAAATTCTTCACAGGTTCCTAAGGGACAGTCTATGAGTGATAAGCGCCTTCAGTCTTTGTCTGAAAATGTCTTTATTTTGCCCTTCTTTGAATATAAAATGTAATCACATGGTGTGGCGGCTATGAAAATATGTCACTCAAAGCTCCTGCTACAAGGGAGTGTAATGACAGATGGCTTCAGCTGCTGCACTCCAAATCCACCACCTCGTTAGCATGGAGGCCACACAAGGCCACATTTCACACAGGCTGCTCTCAGTCAGTGACTAAACCTGGCAAGGATACTAAGGCAGACCCATTCCTTCAAAACATGTGACTCCTCAAACTGTCAACTTTGGCCCAAAGACTCTTCATCAGCCTGGTCAAACCCATCCTCATAAAAAAACAAAAACAAAAACAACAAACAAAAAAAAAACCCATCCTCATGCTGCACCATCATCTTATAATCCATCCATAACAACTCTCCTTTGCCAAGGATCATATCTGTATTATGAATGGAAGAGATTCTTCTCATTTTCTAGGGTTCCCTCGCCTTTTACACTCACAGCCATTTCCCCCAATAAAACATCCTGTATCTTTGGGCCTCAGCTGTTCAGAGGACCTATACTAACACATACCATTTCTAAATTAAAACAATATAAAAATCGGCCGGGCATGGTGGCTCGTGCTTGTAAGCTTCAGCCTATGAAGCGGCCGGGGCTAGGGATCGCGGTTCGAGTCCCGCCTGGGGCCCGTAGCGAGACCTAGTTCCAAAAAAATAGCTGGGCGTGGTGGCGCGCGCCTGTCATCCCAGCTACCTGGGAAGCTGAGGCTGGGGATTGCTTGAGTTTGTGGTACCCCGGGCAACGAGAGCCT
>PVHY01019666.1:0-10446 GCA_004024945.1 Uropsilus gracilis | reverse complement strand
AATAAATAAATAAATAATAAAACAATATAAAATATACACCGTAAGAAGTTTCAGCCCCACCCTTGCTCACACCTACCATTTACCCCACTACAATCATAATCACATAGATGTACTACTTTTTATCATTTTTGTGTCCCCCTTGAGTTTTTTTATGAAAATATAATAAAATATGAATACATAGCCTTATTTTCCTTTCTTACATTAAAGGTAACATGTTTTAAGAACTACTTTGGGCCTCATACATTTTATTACCCAAGTCTTTTAAGCTTCCTTAAGTATTTTCAATCTTTCTGTCACTCTGTGTTACAGAATTGTGAGCGCTTTCCTTAAATCTATTTTACAGTTTATTTTTTTGCCTGTGTCTAATTTCTACTTAGCTCATCCACTAAAACTGCTTTTCAGTGCTGGTATTTTTTTAGTTTCTATAAGGTTACTTCCCCTCCCCCCATCTATCTGTTCTTTTTTCATAGTGTCTTGTTCTTTTCTTAGCATTTTGATCCTTCTTTTAGATTCCTAGTTATCTAAAATATGGAGAAGGGAGGGGAGAGACTCTAATCCTTACCATTATTATGTCTGCTGATTTCTGCTTGTGTGGTTTGTCTCCCTGTGAAATTTTATAGTTTTTTATTGTGAGTTCAACAGTGGAGGACTGTTTATCTATGTGTATCTAATGTTGTTTGCATTTACTTTTGACAGATATGTCAATTAGAGTCCAGTCAGAAGATAAAAATCAAACCAGTTATAGCTTCTCAGTCTTTTGGCTAAGTGTAGAAATCACACTAGTTATTTGAACATAAATAACACAAAAATTACTAATTAATTAAAGGTGATTATTGAAGGGATAACAGAGAATAATAAGAACACAGGAATAGATAGTGCTGCAGGGAGAAACTACTGTATCTTGAGTTGAAAGAGAGGGTGCAAGGAAGGAAAAAACTTGAAAAGACACTGTCCTGAATGGCAGAAAAGTCCTCTGAGGTACACATATCAGAGTTTGTCCACAACTGGCAGCCAAGGCTCAAGAGCAGGGAGCTGCTCAACAGGATGCTGGTGACCTGAGGCTACTGAGCTAGGGCTAGTAAGAAAGAAATTGCCTGTTTGGATTCCAGGGAAACTTACTGGAAGGTGTGTGCCACCGCTAGGTCTCTTAAACACTGTCGGCAAGGATGCTGCCTGCTGGGATTCTGATGAAAATTGCTAAACGGTGGGTACTGCTCTATTTACTACATACCACTGGCAGCTGCACCATAGATTCAGAAAAAGCAAACCCCAGACCACAAAAGAGAAGTTCCAGACTCTATTATACTCTGTACTGTTCCTCTAGCACCCTCACCTGACAAAGCCTAACACTACACTAGCTAGCAAAGAAGAAATGTCTACGAAGTCCATTATCACAAAGCAGGGCAAAGGGTGGATTAAGAGCTAAGAGACAATAAACTATTTCACACATCAGGTTCTTGAGGAGGTACCTCTGGATCAGGACCATTTTACATCGATCTTAGACCTTGGGATTACATTGGGTTCACATGTGGGTAGTATAAATTTGGATATCAAACTCAAGAGGCCCATCCCTCAGATTTGATTTTTCAGGAAGACTCCCTCTTCTCACAGCTTTCAAGTAGCACTGCCTACTCATAAAGGAGATCCCACTCCTATGACAGTTAATTACATAGCTATAACAATGTCCATTCAAAAATACCTGCATGTTTTAGTACTGAGTCACATTACAGATTAATTCAGACAGCTGCAATCTCTCTAGGACCTCTTATTGCTAACTATGTCAAATTTATTACACAGAAAAAATATTCATAGACAGAATAACAGAGTATCTTAAAGAATATAAGCACAAAACCAAAAACAACCATGAAAATTAGCAAACTAAAATGGAAGAAACACTGAAAACTGAAACTTTAAAAGTATAATAACTCCAGCAATGTTCAAGAAGAAAGTATGTGAGGCAAAAAAATTATAACTAGAGCTTTTATAAGTGAATATATCATTATTTAAATAAAAAAAAACCCAAGAGATGGGGTAAAAAGGGTAACAGACATACCTAGGAATGATATTAAAAATATTTACTGACTAGTATTGTTAGGGGGCTATGGCCCCCAGTACTGGTAATGCTGATTTAAAATAGCAGCTGGCCGGGCACGGTGGCACATGCCTTTAATTGCAGCCTACGAAGCGAGGCCGGGATTAGGAGTTGCCTGAGTCTGCGGGTTTGAGACCCGCCCTGGGCAGCATAGCAAAACCTAGTCCCAAAAAATACTGGGCGTGGTGGCACGTGCCTGTAATCCCAGCTACCTGGGAAGCTGAGGCTGGGGATCGTTTTAGTCCGTGGTACCCTTGGCAACGTGAGCTTGTGGTTCCCTGGGCAGAACAGCGAGACCTAGCCTCAAAAAATAAAATAAAATAAATAGCAGCTATTGTTCATTGGTGGGGTGAAGACTTGGAAAGTTAAACCTTTTGAGAAGAAATGATTAAAGGATTAGGGAGGGAACAGAGAAAAAGATGGAAAGAGAGAACAGGGGAGAACAGGAAAAAAAGCAGAACGGAGAAGGTACAGAGAGGAAGAGCAGGGAAGCTGGAAGGCCTCAGAGCTGCTGCTGCCATGTGGGGCAGCAAGGAGGGAAGAAAGCCAAGCTGTGGGCTTCCATCCCCAGCCTGGCTGGTGAGGAGCCTGGGAAAGCATGTTGGAAAAACTTATGACCTGTGTACTGCAAAGTTTGGAAGTCTTCCGGAAAACTGAAGAGAGTTTGCTGTGTTGTCGTTTTTAACGTGAGACGCCTGAAGTGCTTGCTGTGTTGCTGTTATCAAGTGAGTTTTGCTGATGCCAGGCCACTTTGGAGTTGGAGTTGTGCCTTTTGGAGAAGGATCGACGATTCCATCTTGTGACAACGCCATCTTGGCTTCTTTTGGCTTGGAGAGAGTGGAGCTGTGTCTTTGAAGGAGTGGCAGCGCCATCTTAGCTTCTTCATCCAGCTTAAGGTGGGGCAGCCACCATTTTGAGGACACACATGGCTGAGCAGCCATGTGCAGTTTTGGACTAGAGACTGGACTGGTGGGTAAGATTACCAAAGGGCTTCCTTTGTACCCCTCAGTGACTTTGATTTGCTTTGCCCTTTTAATAAGTCAGTTTGTTTTTGTCTCCCTCTTAAAGTTTATGTGGTCTTGCTACTGCATGCACGGGCTGGGAAGAACCTGTGTGTGGCTGACTTTAAAGGGCCACCTGCTCCCCTTTATAGGTTTGGTTAAGCACCCTGTTTTGCCTGATTTGCCACCCAATATCAGTATGGCAGAGGTATCAAACAATCAGAGTATACACTAAACCATTAAGACTTGTAACAGTTCTTCTGAACAGTAAATACTAGTTTAATCTTAGCCTTTTAAAACATGATTGAGAATCTTGGACCAGGAGATTTTTCTAGAATACAGTAAATAGGGACAATGGAAAGTATAAAACACATCACAAGATAAGAAAGATCTGAAAGTTTATACACACAGTAATTCTTCATGGATAAAACAGAAATGGAAGAGAAGGAATAGAGAAATAACACATAAAATATTATTATAACTCAAGAAAGATACAGTACTCAGGCTACTAGGGCCCACCAAAAACAAAAGCACATTTTTAAAAAAATTCTTCATCTAAATATATTATGCTGAAAATTCAGATCTTTTAAAGATAATCCTAAATGCACACAGAGGGGAAATAACCAGTCTTTATACTGGCTATCTATAAAAATTGAAAATAAAATTTGCAGCAATGGAAATTATGAGAAAATATCTTGAAAGTTTCAAGAAAAAGTATTTTGATCCTAGAATTTTATGCCTAGTCTTACTAGCATTCAATCTTGAAGGTTACATGAAAAACATTTTTGCTTAGCACCTCTGAATTGTTTTCCCTGGGCACTAACAACCACAAAATTTCTCAGTGTCTAAATATGTAAACTATTCTTGATTTATTTGAAGATGGTTCATGACAAAACAAAAATAAGCAATTAAAAGAAAACACAAGTTAACCATTGCTACGAATTGCAAAAGCAAACCAGAAAACAGTTCAACTCAATTTCCAGGTGGTCTCAATAAGTGAGGGGTACATGCAGAAGAGGGAACTGAATGAATTCGTGTTACGGTTCCTGTTTTGTTGGGGTAGGGTTTGGAGTTAAAGAAAAAGATGTAGATATTAATGCTACATGCTTATGAAAAATAAATTTAAATAATGTAACAGGAACATCTACATGAAACAAACAGAATTACTGAGTAAATTATTTGTAGCACTACATTTACATCATGGTCTGTTAGGTAGGTCCACCTAAAAATGGTTTCTCTATCTTACAATTATTAATCGTAATTTGAAAAAGGACTATCGAAAACATTTATTGAGCAGTGAATTTGTGCCAAACATTGTTACAAGCACTTTATATGTGTCATCTCATTTAGATCTAATGAAACAAGTCTATCAGACAGGGAAAGGGTCATTATCCTATTTTGCTGGAGAGAAAACTCCAGTAGTATATGGTAAGTAAATAACCTGCTGATATGGCAGGATTTGAACCCAGACTAATTTATCTCTTATGTATGATTTTTGCTGCCATATTGACAAAGCCTTCTTCATATTGATTTATCAATTTTTTAAAAAAAAACTAGGTCTCACTATTTTGCCCAGGGAACCACAGGTTCACACCCTTGGTACCACGGACTCAAGCGATCCCCAGCCTCAGCTTCCCAGGTAGCTGAGATTACAGGCAGGCGCCACCACGCCCAGCTATATTTTGAGAGTAGGTCTTGCTATGTTGCCCTGGGCAGGTCTCAAACCCACAGGACTCGAGCGATTCCTAGTCTCAGCAGCGCTCTATGGCTGTGCTTAAAGGCACCGAGCCACTGTACTCCCATATCTAATCAATTTTTGAGTGCATCTGAATTCTAAGGTGAAAGGTCAGATTAAAGGCTCTGGGAGTCTCCATAAAAGGATTATGGACACCACTCTACCAAAGTCTTACCCTCCTTGGTTACAGCTGAGACTGTCTTCAACCTCGCCCACAGCGAATGACCTTGTTCACCTGCTAACCTTTCCCCTCACACTAGCAAAACCCAGCCCCCATGTCCCTGTCCCTATAAAAACAGACACCAACTCCCCGTGGGAGGGAGCAACTTCACCAAACCCTCACCCTGGGTTAGTGGACCTTGCCCAGGAGCTCACTGCAATAAACTCTTAATTCTACTTGGCCTGGCTCCTGTTTCTTTCCTCACCACCATCATTTCATATTTCCTCGCTGTCCTTTCATATTTCTGACTCCTGTTTCCCTCCTCCCTAGCCTCCCTTTCACAAGGCAATGGAATGGTAATCATTCCTGGAGGTAATCTGACCCTACCTTATGTTCCTGGAAACTTCCATAGCTGGTTTAGTTAAAATTTGTTAATTATCCCTCCCCCCTCCTCTGGTGCTTGTCCTTGTGAGACCTTCCACCCTAAATTTTTCTGCTCTCAGCTTTCAATAAGTCACTACAGTACACTAAGGAGATTTTAACAAAGCTTGAACAATACCTTAATGGTGGGTATGCTATAGAGACTACATCTGGGGGGGAGATCCCATACTTCCAAAGTCCAATGATACTACATTTAAAAAAAATTAAAAAAAAAATCAGTAACAGTGTCTTTGATTTGTATTTTGGCAAAGTAAATAAGATTATGGACTCAGACAACTTTTTTATTTTCTCCTTGATTTTAATACCCTATGTAGTACTGAACAGAACTAAATAGCATAGATGTTACAGGTATCTCACATGTGTTTGTAGGCCAGCTCAATGGTTGTGGCCATCTGTTTTCCCCCCTCACTTGGTCTCTATCCTAGAGGCTACAAAATGTCAGGTTTCCCTCATTACCAGTACTGGCTTTGCTTCACAAATCTTGACTAATGAACTGTAAGCAGAAATCTGTCAGGCTTCTAGGAGAAGTATGCTTTACAATGAGGTCAACTGAAAACAATAATCTCCTGTTGTGATAAGAAGAGATGAATAAAGGAGCTTTATCTTCAAAAAGATAAGGACTAGCCTGGGGAAACAGTACTGAGGACAGTTCTCCTTGCCCATCCTGAGGTAGGTTGCAGCTTGTACACTAGTGAAATGTGGGCTGAGTATAATTTAAAAATATATAACATTAATATAACAAAGAATTTGTTTCAAAAGCAGGCATGTGGAAATTAAATGTGTGAAGGTGAATAATGTTTACATTTTGGGAATGGTTATCAATATAATCTGAGTATGAAAAATGCAAAAACCAGGTGATAAAATCTATCTCAGAGGAGGTCTCTTTGGGGACTTGTGGGTCTAGTCAAAATACTCCCTTGTAATTTCCTCCTGTGGTAGCAGCATGAGGTTTGGAATAATGGTGGGCAAAACTACAGGGCAACTTCATAGTTAATATTGCTTTGTTTTTCGACGAACTTAAAGCTCCCGCAGGTTCTCCCTATCCAGTGGCCAGCTTTCTTCAACAATGAGAAGGACAAAAATTCTGCATCCATTTCTTTTACTCTACTTCATGCCATGTGTGGTGTTTCAGCAACCATCTTGTGACCATGAAATTAGGGAGCAGAGAGCCCTGATATTTTTGCAACACTGAACCATAAATCTCCAGACACTTTATTATATAAGAAAATTGAACTCCTGTTAGATACTGTTCTTGTGAAGCCGGGGACCCAATATGGACCCAATTCCTTTCATTGAGAAAGGAACGTGGGCATTGCTATCACCTGCATCTGAAAGACACAGAGACTAAGACTAGTCTGAGGCCAGATAAGGCCACTACCCCTTTTTACTGTAAAGTGATTATCTGGGCAGACTTGGTGATGATGCTAATGAAGGGTCTTGAGTTGGTGACTCCCAAGGCCTGGAGGGAAAAGGGAAGTACAGACCACCAAGGCTGTAGTTGTGAATTGGGGGCCTCTGGTTGATGAGGGGAGAGGCACAAAGAAAAGGATAAAAAGAGGAAGGGGGGAGAAAGAGATACATACTGAAAGTGGGTATAAAGAAGACTTTCTGACTTTAACTTTAACTGAACACATACAGGCCTGCTTCCCTCTCCGAAGCAGTCTACAAAAAGGCCACTTACCTTTACCTTGAAGTAGCCACACCTAGGCCTGCTTCTCTCCCTAGGAAGCAGGCTACACAGTTCATTAGCATTTACACTGATCACCTTTGCCATTGATATGCAAACATCAGCTACCAGCTTCTCTCAGCTTTCTTTCCCTCTTTCAGACCTAAAAAGAAAACTTAAAAACACAGTTTAAACTCTTGTGGGTTCTTTCTACCATCCCCAGCCTTCTCAACCAAAATACCAAACCAATGCAAGACTATCAGTACAGACTAATTTATTTCTAACAAAGTGATTTTCTAATTATCCTAATAACTACACAAGAAACATGTAAGGAAAACTCCGATTACTTTAACATTGTCCAAAACCTTTCTCAGCATTGTCCAAAGTCCTTTCCAAGATTGCCCAAAAATCCTCAGTCTCTCAGTCCTGATCATCTCACCAATGTCCAGTCAGAGCTCATCTCCAGACGCTTGAAGACATGTTCCTTTGGCTGCTCCTTTGGCTTGCTCCTCCTTGTCTTCCACGCTGTGTTCTTGTCTTCCAGGTAGCAGGAACTCCATAGTGCCAAACCAGCAAAGTTCACTTTCTTTTCAGGCCTAACTTTTGCATGGCCCCTTTCAGACACAAGTCAAACTCAGCAAAACAAACTCCAACACGGAGTTCAAATCTGCAAACTTCTTAACCTCCTTTAGCACACATGGGGCTAGCCCAGGTCAGCCAAGGGCTGCAGGTCCCTGGTGGCCTTTGGCCAAGTCCACATGGTTCACATCTTTACAAGATGGTCAATTACCATCTCTCCTCCATTGAATCTCTCTCTCTATCCGATCTCCATATTGGAATTAGAATCCTCTGTTTCCACACCCTTTATATATCCTGATTTCCCACCTTCCAGGAAACTTGTGTCACCTTTCTCCCTCCTGCATCTCCCTGAAGAGAAATTCCAACTAAGGTCATTCTCACATTTTAGCATCTGTCCTTGAAATCAGCAATCTTAAACAGGAGACAATGGAGGGGGTACCACACCCTATCAATACAATTTTGGAGAGGAGCTTGGAGAGTGGAGTGAGAGTGGGAGCCTGGAAATTGGCATCAGGGGTGGAAGGTTTTCGGCCTCAGGAGAAGGATCCAGGAGCTGAGTTCACCTTTGGAGCTTCCTCACCTCCCTGGCATTCAGGTTCCTGAGGGTTGAGAGGTGTGTGAAGGCGGAGGAGAGGTGACCCTGGTGCAGTGCGGAGCCATGGCGAAACTCGGACAGGCCTGCCTGGGGAGACCTGCCTGAGACTCACCTGTGTTGGTTGGATTTCATCTGGTGCTAACTGGAGTGACAAAGGATCCGGAGTCAAGACACTACCTGGCGTTTTTGACCAGAAGTGCCCTAAGACTGAGGTAAACACCACGAAGCTCCTTGAGGAGCGGAAGTGAACCTCTATTCCGTTTGGAACACTTGTGAGGGTCTGGACTCTTTTAGTTTGTTTTTTCCCCGTATCTGGAAATAAACTTCCATGTCTGCCCTGGTCATTAAGGTTTGGTCTCTGAGCAGTTGCTGCACGCAGGTGGAAGAACCCATAGTAAAAAGGAATTTATTTATTTATTTATTTATTTATTTATTTATTTATGTATTTATGTATTTATGTATTTATGTATTTATGTATTTATGTATTTATTTATTTATTTATTTGTTTGTTTGTTTGTTTGTTTGTTTGTTTGTTTGTTTGTTTGTTTATTTATTTATTTATTTATTTGAGACTAGGTCTCGCTATTTTTGCCCATGGAACCGCAGGCTCTCGTTGCTCGGGGTACCATGGACTCAAGCAATCCCCAGCCTCAGCTTCCCAGGTAGCTGGGATTACAGGCGCGCACCACCACGCCCAGCTACTTTTTTAGAGCTAGGTCTCGCTACGGGCCCCAGGAGGGACTTGAACCGCGATCCCTAGCCCCAGCCGCTTCATCGGCTGAAGCTTACAGGCACGAACCACCGTGCCTGGCCGTAAAAAGGAATTTAAAAGGGGGTAGTCCCTATCCCCCGATAACACCTGCAGCCAAGATCATTTCTACAGCTACAATGAGAGATATTCCAGTATTGAGAAAAAAAACAAAACAAAACAACTTTTTTTTGGCGGGGGAAGTTTCACGTATTCTGTTTTCCTCAAGACTGCTCTGAGTCCTAATGATTTTGAAACCTAATCCAGTATTTGGCCAAGGTCAGTCTAGAACTGGAAAAACTGTAAATGGGCTGTGACAACAAAATACCAGAGATAGATGGGCTTAGAGTTCAGTGCCATGACCCATCAATAGAGTTTTCCACATGATGTCTCAATCTATTTATTATTTATCCTATCTGGAAGTGTTCTGTTCTAAAAGAGAAAAGATTTTGAGGTTAAATAATGGCCTACAATATCAGAACAAGTGAATGCAACATCCATACAGAGGAAATAACTTGCTAGTATGGAAATTCTGCATGACAGACTATTACTTTGCTGCCACATATAAGGCAATAGAAACTAAGTTTTCTGCAGTTAAAAAAAAAAAAACGATTCCATGGGATAAGTATTTGACTCAGTATCATATTTCAAGGTATAGATTCATGTATTTTTACATTTTGGGTCCAATAGGGTCTAGGTTGTAATGCATCATATACATTCCTGGATGTTTATGTAGACAAAATGATAAAACTCTGAAAAATTATGAGAACATATACAACGAAATTACTGAAGGATCGACAACCTAATAATTTTTGGCAATCTTATTTTGGACTCTTGGTTTAATATGAATGAATATACTATTATTCCACTACCCCTCTCTAAATAATACCCGATTCAACAACTGCTGATAACACTCAGAGCAAATAATTTTGAAATCCTTTGTAAATATAAAATAAAAATCAAGCTTATAATTTCCCTCTCTTTTAAATCTCTATCTTGTCAAAAACTTCTAGAAATATATATATATATATATATATATTTTTTTGACACTAGGTCTTGCTGTTTTTGCCCATGGAACCACAGGCTCTTGTTGCCCAGGGGGCCACAGACTCAAGGAATCCCCAGCCTCAGCTTCCCAGGTAGCTGGGATTACAGGCGCGTGCCACCACACCCAGCTATTTTTTTGGAACTAGGTTTCGCTATGAGCCCTAGGCAGGACTCGAACCGTGATCCCTAGCCCCGGCCGCTTCATAGGCTGAAGCTTACAGGCACGAACCACCGTGCCTAGAAATAAATTTTGTTAAAGTTAAAATTTATCCTATACAAATCTCTCCACATGTTTGAGATAAGACTCACAAAGTGTGGACTTTTATTATAAGCAGTTTTGCATAACCTTGCAAAGTATACCACACTAAGGCCCAACCAGTAC
>PVHY01019665.1:10921-27090 GCA_004024945.1 Uropsilus gracilis | reverse complement strand
AGAAAGAGAGAAAGAGAGAAAGAGAGAAAGAAAGAAAGAAAGAAAGAAAGAAAGAAAGAAAGAAAGAAAGAAAGAAAGAAAGAAAGAAAGAAAGAAAGAAAGAAAGAAAGAAAGAAAGAAAGAAAGAAAGAAAGAAAGAAGATTGATTTTGAGTAACTAATGCAACCACAGTAAACTGAAACATGTCAAATGTAGGCAGGGGCACACATACAAACATATCACACACGCTCAAATCATCAGTCACTGGAGACTGCTGGGACAGTGACATGTCATTCTGAACATCTGTTTTAAAAAGGAAAAAGCATAAGTATTCATTGTGCCATTGCTAAATCAACTGTACCCAAACCATTGATGAACAAATGGTTCTTCTTAACAGAAGAATAGCAGCTTGTAAATGCAGGGAAGTAACAGAATTGAAGCCACCATTTGCAAATCCTGAGACACAGGACTGAAGTCACAGGGGGACGATTAGAGCATGACAATGGGGGTTAGACTGACCTCAATAAATTCACCGGTAATCCAGCAGAACTAAAAATGGGCCTTCCTGACATGATGCAAGAGGAGATGTGAGGGTAAATGGTAGGAACTGCCACTTTGTAAATAGTCTAATATTGGCAATTTCATCTATTTCAACCAAACATGAAGCACATTTTATGGAGTATTAGTCTGATCAGTTTATAGGAAATGCAAGGAAACAGAGGAACTTGTTAAAAAGTACCACAAAGAAATAATCCTCAAATCCAGTAATTTCTACTAGACAGATGACTCAGTTTTTTCTATAAGCTAATGACAAGGAGAACAGAACACTACAAATGAAAGGATTCACATTAACCAAATGCAACATGTAGACTTTATTAGGACCGTGAGTCAAATACACCAGTTGTGAAAAGGTACTTTTGAGACAGGAAAAATCGATGGACTGAGTATTAAGTAACATTATGACATTATTGGTCCTTTCTACTTCTAGTCATGAAGTAAATTTAGGTTTTCGGCCGGGCACGGTGGCTCATGCCTGTAAGCTTCAGTCTATGAAGCAGCTGGGGCTAGGGATCGCGGTTTGAGTCCCGCCTGGGGCCAGTAGAGAGACCTAGTTCCAAAAAAATAGCTGGGCGTGGTGGCACACGCCTGTAATCCCAGCTACCTGGGAAGCTGAGGTTTGAGTCTGTGGTACCTTGGGCAACGAGAGCCTGAGGTTCCACAGGCAAAAATAGCAAGACCTAGTCTCAAAAAAAAAAAAAATAAATAAATATAGGTTTTCATATAAAACAATAAAAAAAATCAGAGAAATATACAATGACTTTCCAGACAGAGGACATGAAAGAATAAACAACACTGCCTTAACCACTCACTATATGGATAATCACATTAAATGCCAGAGGTCTACATATCCAACTTAAAGACAGGTTGTCAGGTTGGACATAAAAGCAATACCCAGCTATCTAAGTATCTATCGACACAACCAATTAATCAGAGCACCATAGTATATGAAGTAAAACCTAATACACTGATAGAAGACTTTGATCAACCCACCCACTTCTCAGACTGGGGAAGCTGGCCTCTGCCTCCGTGTGGGCAGGGGATTGGAGGCAGAGCACCTCTGCCGGGGGGAAGGGGGGGGCGCTCAGGTTTACTCCAACTTCAATAGACCTGCACTAGGAATAAAGAATACAGTCTCTCCAGCAGCGGCTATAACGCAGAGGAGAAGTGGCCCTGGATGCACTGGATGCACTCACAACCTAGGTGAGACAAGCACAGGGTTGGGAACCAACAGGACAGAAAGGTGACACCAGCAACTGAGGTGACCTGTCACAGATTCCTACCTGCATCATCTCTAGATGATGGGAATCAAACCCCGAGCCCACAGCAACATGCAGCGTTTAAGAGGCTCCCTCCTTGCCAATCAATGGGGGAGAAAGTCACCACGAGTGGCTGTGGCCTCATGACAGAACTGCTGACAAGAGAGAGGAGAGGAGCCCCACAAACCACCTGGGGAAGTCTGCCCCAGCAGCTAACATCTCACTGCTTTCAGTATTTCCAAACCCAGAAGACACAGAACCAGCAACAAGTGACAGATACCAGAAATGATCCCTGAGAAGCACACCACATCTGCCCTACAAGTTCCTGACTTGAACACAAGAAAGCTTCCCTATCTTAGAGTCTCCATGAAAAATCAGAGTCATGCTAAGTCTGACTATCTGCCTCAGCTACTCCTATCATCTGTTGCTGTCCAGGAGGGCAAGTCCGTACTGGGGGGTGGGGGGACAGGACGGGACACACAGAGTCTGAAAACAAAAAAGAAAAGTCATGTGGGCCAAACACAGACCAACAGCTTGCAAGTGAGAGGAGGGAAGGAGGGGAAGGGGGGGGAATAAGGGATACAATACAATCATGCAGACATGATTGATGTTGTGTGATAATTACAAAAAATAAAAATATTTAAAAAGAAAAGAAAAAGAAAAGTCTCAAATCAATGGTCTCAATTTCCACATTAAGAAACTAGATAAGAGGAAAATGAAACTCATGTAATAGAAGAAAATTTAGAGTAGAAATAGAAAACAGATGAGCAATAGTGAAAAATCAGTAAAACCAAGAGTTGGTTTTCTGCCTGAGAACATGAATAAAACCTCTTATCCAGACTAATCAAGGGGGAAAGACACAAATTCTTAATGTTAGGAATGAAAGAGATGATGTCTCTATGGAATTTGTTGATGTTAAAAGATACTCAAGGGGATACATAAACAAATTTGTACCAATAAATTTGACAGGATAGATATATTCCTTGAAAGACACAAAATGCTAAGGCTCACTCCAGGAAAAAAAAAAAGTAGAAAACCTATCTAGTCCTGTATCAATCAAAATATTATAATATATAGTTAAAACAACTTCACACAGAGAAAAGTCCAGGTCCAAATGACTTCACTACCAAACAAAACTGGTATTAAGGAAGAAATAATACCAATTATGCATAAAAGTTCCAAAAATTGAAAAGGGGGAAACCGTTTCCAACTCACTTAATGAGGCCAGCATAAATTGATAGCAAAATCAAAGACATTATGCATCCCTTCTGAATATAAATGCAAAAATTCTAGACAAAATTATAGCAAATTAGCAAATGGAATCCAAAACATACTAAGAGAACACATTATGACCAACTCGGGTTTTCCTAGGAATAAAAAGTTGATTAACACTTAAAAACCAACCAAAGTAATTCACCATATAAACAAAGTAAATAAGAAAAACATTCATTTTAAGAGACACTAAAGAGCTTTTGACAAAAATCTACATCATTCTCAGCACACTAGGAACACAAGAAAGCTTCCCTATTTTAGAGTCTCCATGAAAAACCAGAGCTCAATTCATGCCAAGCACCGTGTCCCAAAATGAGGCATAACACGGTTTCTCATTGCCTACAGCACTGTCCCCAGGATTCTCGCTAGTTCAATAAGGAAAGAAAAAGAAATGAATGCATCTGAGAAGAACGAAGCATCTTTGATTTGAGGACATGCTCACTATGTAGAAAATCTCAAGGAATCTACAAATAGATAGTGGGGCACGGTGGCTCGTGCCTGTAAGCTTCAGCCTTACAGGCTAGGATCACGGTTGGAGTCCCACTTGGGGCAACATAACGAGACTAGTCTCAAAAAAATAGCTGGGCGTGGTGGTGCGCGACTATAATCCCAGAAGCTGAGGCTGGGGACTGCTTGCGTCTGTGGTACCCCAGGCAATGTGAGCCTGCAGTTCCACGGGCAAAAATAGCAAGACCTAGTCTCAAAAAAGAAAAAAAAAAAAAAAAAACCCTACAAATATATGCAAGACTCCAGTGTGGACAATTGGGAAACTGCTCAGAGACTTAAGGAAACCAAAATGGACAGACACATGTTCAGCTCCCATGGGTGGGAGTTTCAGAGTGATAAAGACGTCACTGTCCCCCTGACTGGTCTATCAATTGAACACAATCCCAATCAAAATCCCAACAAGTCTTTTGTTTGATTGACAAATTGATTCTTTAATTTACACAGAAGCCCAAAAGATGTAGAATGGCCCAAATAACCTGGGGGGGAAAAAACCAAAACAAAAATGGGCTAGCACAGATCCCCAGCTGCCTGACAAGGCAACAGTAATCAAGACTGTGTGGCACTGGTATATATATAGAGAGAAGCTGATCATTGGAATAGAACTAAGTCCAGAAATAAACCCACATATATAAGGTCAAATGAGTTGTAGAAAAGTACAGAGGCAGTTCGGTGTGATTTTTCAACAAACGGCAGCGGATGTCATATGTCAAAAAGTGAATTTCAATCCATAACCCAAACCATATGCAAAAATGAACTCAAAATGGATTGTAGCTCTAAATATAAAACCTGGAAAGGTTTTATAAAACCCTAAGAAGAAAACATATTACAAAACCTTTATGACCTTGAGTTATGCAATGATTTCTTAGATCCATCGTGCAAAGCATGATTCATGAAAAGAAAGAATTTGATGAACTGAACCCTAAGGACTCAGTTCCTTATCTGAGAGTCACGCCCTTCCTGGGTTTCTGTAGACAGTGTCTGGCTGAATAACCACAGTGGTTGTGGCTGTAATTCTGTCACTCTGTCCCCATGTGACAGACAATGGCCTCTAGAATACAATACTTTTAGAATACTGTGGCTTCATCTGTGGAGTGAGGGCTCTGAAGGAAAAACAACCAGGATCTCAGAATGACAGGGTTCGTCTCCCACTGTCCTCGAAAGTGTGCAGCTGGATACCTGCTCCGGAGACCACTTGTAAGGATACACGGGGAGTATGTGAACTCACAGAGTGTGGGTCTGGCTATATCACCAGCATGGTGTGGCCTACCCCCACCCAACCCCCAGGAGGCTCATGCCAGCACTCCCCAGTCAGGGAAGTCTGAAGCCCTGCTCACCTTCTTGACTTCAGCCCCACTAACATGTCCCCTCAAGAGCACCTCAGCAGCATCTGCACTTAGGCAGCATGAAGCCACCCAAATCCTACAGTGGACCCTCTCTGCTAGAGTATGGGACCTCTTGGGAGCGATCAGAGGCAGTATGAAAGACAAACCCAAGTTCTGCCATCATGGTACACTCTCCCTTACAGGTTCTGAGCCCTAGTCCTTGGTATTCACCCATCCTCTTAAAACCATTCAAAGGCCTCCTCAAATGTCCATAGTACAGGAGGCAACTTTTCTCCTGGAGTAGCTAGTTACCCCCTGTCAGCTCACTGGAGCCCGTGAGGATCAGTTCACTGAAAGGTGGGTTCAGATAGGGTCAGAATGGCATGGAGCAGCCTTCCCTGCACCTCCAGGTATGAGGCTCGCAGTGCACCAGTCTAACCAGGCTTGAGTGGAGATCTGAGTGCTCTCCATGGTACTTACAGCATGAGGACTAGCCCCCCCACCAGTGAAAAATCCACCTCATTTGGGCTGAAACCAGGCCCTCCTTCTAGGCTGGAGAGTGGGAGGTCAGCCCTGCAAATCAGACTAGCCTCAGACACCCTTCCCGGTCAGAACACGGAGCAGGCTAGGTGATTTTGACTCTGGACAAAGACCACACTGTATCCTCTGAGTCTCAAACCCAAACCTCTATGGCTCTATTTATGAAAATTGCCATGTCATGAACATCAGGCCACTACTGCTTTGGAAGAAGGAAAAGAAGCAAATTCTCCTGCCCTGCTCCCTTGATAGAGAGCCCCTTCCTCTGGCCCTGTGGGTCCTCAGGTCCTGGCCCTGCAGGGTGGCGATGGCAGAAGCCACCTCACCAGAGGATACAGCATACTCAACATCCTCCCCTACCTATAAGTCCACTTGGAGCCACAGGCACCCTGTGACTCAGCAGTCTCTAGTGCTGGCCCCAGTGTGAGCGCTGTTCACATAACTCTTCTGTTGATGAATCATCAACATCATCATCTGCCTCATGATCACCTCTCCCCCCTTGATATTTGGTGTGTGGATTAGCAAGGAGAGAATGGAAGGAAAGATAAGATAGAGCAGGAGAAAGAAGAGGGGAGCCCTAGGCCACTCTCGGCTCCTGGAGGCTCTACCAGTGAGGGAGCAGACAAGCTTTCTGCTGGGCCCCAACCCTGGACCATGTCGGGGAAGGAAGACTATCTAGGTTCAAAGACCTCAAATGAGGCATTCACCTCCACTGAACTTAGGGAGGGAATCTGGGACATGGGCATGGCTGGTTGTCCCTCCTGGCAGGGGTCCCTCCTGGACCATCTGGCCTTCCAGGGGCCAGGGGACATCTTGTTGACAAATTCCCATGACTTGAGTAGGATCTCATCCTGGCATCCAACCTGCTGCCTCGAGGAGAGTCTGGGCAGACAGTACCCCGGGAGGGGCAGCTCGGGTGCAAGGACCCATTGAGAGTCACCTCCTGTCTCCTTGTCTGACAAGAGACCAGGGCAGGGCATGGGGCCCACGTGGTAGAGGGAAGATGCTTATAGGCACAGCATCTGTCTCCACCCTTGCAGGAAGCAGGAAGGTCACCGGGTCCACCACGAGAAAGGCCCTGGAACTCATCACTCACTCCATCCGCCATGTGGCTTCTCCTGCAAAGGCCACAGCAGGCATGGCCTGAGCATCCCAGGTGTCATATCTCAACACGCAGTTTTCACGTGAGCACTGCCAAATAGCTATCTTTAAATTCTACATAACGAAAGTGATAAATTTACATAACAAATAACACTGAAAGGGAAGGCAGGGGTAATTGCTTTATCAAGAGATTTGCTGAGTTTCATTTACACGTGTGGACTTTCCTACTGCACTGTTTGACGCTCAGCTTTTTAGGATTCGCTTTTTATTTATTTTAAATAAAACAAGGTCCACGTGTCACTGGAAAAATAGCCAAGGAGAGAGTAGCTCTTCAAATACTACCAAATATAGTGCACGACCAGGTCTGCCTTCTTTGGTCAATATTTACATGGACTTCAGCCGGCCTCAGAAAGGAAATTTGAGAGCAGCGTGTGGCCAGAGTTGTCTGGATGCACTGGGTTTCGACAGGAAACATCCAGGCAAGGCCAGTGTGGACACACCCCATCGCCTTCAACATCAGCATCATCATAGTATTTAGCAGCTACAGCCAGTCAACTTTTCTTTTTCTCTTTTTGAAAAAAGAAAGAAATTAATTTATTTTGTAAGGAGAGGAACTTACATTTTTTAAAGTCAGATTTACTGCAGTATAAACAAAATCCTCATCCAACGGAAATGTACTGTTTTTAATGCAGAGTCCTGTGACTTTTAAAACATACAGCCACTGCCAAACAACAGAGAGGATCCTCCTGTCACCCTGAAAACTCCCACACTCCTTTGTGGCTGGATCCTGACACCCAAACTGCTCTCTATCCCCTCCTTTGCTTTTCCCAGTGTGTCACATATGTGGACCCACAGCCCTTCCCTCAGCAGGGAGTCACCTGAATCAGCAGTTTGCTCTTGGGGGTGGCGTGGGAGGGAGCTGCAATGTGGGGAACACATGACCTGAGGGAGTCATTCCCAGCTCAGGGACACTCAGCTCACGGGACTCTGCTGCTGTAACAGTGCTGCAGACAGCAGTTGACAGGGTTTTGTGAGCACAGGTGTTTGCATTTCTCCTGAGCCCTGCTGGGCAAAGTGTCCTTTCAGTG
The DNA here is from genome assembly GCA_004024945.1 of Uropsilus gracilis. Taxonomy (NCBI): domain Eukaryota; kingdom Metazoa; phylum Chordata; class Mammalia; order Eulipotyphla; family Talpidae; genus Uropsilus; species Uropsilus gracilis. The sequence continues at coordinate 19,467 of PVHY01019665.1, read as the reverse complement.
GCCTGAGCTGGCTAAGACCTCAGCCCAGGGACCCCATCGCCTTCTCTGCCAAAGCACCTGTCCCCGCCCCCACCCACTCCTTCCAGTCTTCTAGGAGGGCAGCTGGGAAGACTAGCCAGGTGGATGACAGGGATGCTGGGTCACCACATCCCCACCCTTTGAGAAAGCACTTCCCATAGCCCACAGCCCAGGCCAAGAGCAGATAGAATCTCACCTAAATGTCAGGCAACATAGAGCAGAGGCACAAGGAGGCAGCAAGCAAGGCCTGGTGACTATGGGGACAGAGACCCCTTTGTAGAAGAGAATCCCAGCTGAGATTGAAAGTAGAGAAAGGAAAGGGATGACAACACACACAGAGAGAGCATGAGTGGCATGAGTTGGTGCAGGCCGGGCCTGCAGGAGAGGTTCTTACAAGGGGGCACACTTGAGGTGGCAAAGAAAACAGACCCAGGCCTGAACCCCTCAGTCCAGAACTCTTTCCACCCTCAAGTCCACAACTCCCCACTGTCCAGACTGTCCACTGTCTGGGGAGCAGGAGTAGCACAGAGCACCTACAGTGCCTGCAGTGCAGCCAGCGCCAGTCACCCACGTAGCTAGGCAAGCAAGACCAGGCTACCTGCCTGCTGCATGATGCCCCGGGCTGTCAGGCAGTGGCATCAGGTGTGGGGGGTTTACATCCCTAGAGGCTTGGTCCCCAGCTCCAGCAGGCAGAGTCTTAGTGGCATCTGCTAACAAGGACACTCCCTGGGCTTGAGAAGTCAGCCCCAGGTCCAGGGCTGTGACAGGGCAGAAAGCAGAAGCTGGCAAGCATTTCCCTCCATCTCCAGAGGGTATTTCCAAGTTCATTGCCAGGCAAGTAATCTGAAGTTCAGAGAGGTGAAGCAATCTGTCTAAGATTGCACAGCGACAGGGTGGCCAGCAGGCTACAACTGCAGAGTGGCTTCATCATGAGGCCCTGCCCAGTAAGAAACAGGCTGCCATCCCTGGCTACAAGGTCAAGCACGTAGACCCAGCCCCAAATACCCCCTGTGCCCCGATTTGGCTCCAAGGAGGTCTTCTGGGGCCAGAGAAGCCATTAGTGAATATTAGAATATTAGTGCCTGAATCAGAAGGACAAAGCTAATCTTGTTATTCTTTAAAGCGAGTGCTGTGCTTAGGAAAGTGGTTTGCCTAATTGAGCTCCCTCACAGTTAATCCAGGAAAAGGTTTCCGTGAGCATAGCCAGCGGGAACCTGGCCTGGGGCAGAGAAAGGCTGTTCAGGTGACCCTGGAGGAGTGTGCTCACCTTTCCATAACCTCTGGGCTACCTCCGGGTCTCAATCCAGCACTACCTCCCATGACCCACCTGGCTAATACTTCTGCGTGCTCAGGACACGGTGGGGCGGGGCCAGTCCTATGGCTTGGGAGATCACTGTCCTAGGGAGCAAGCTGAAACACAGCAAGGACACAAACATGTCGAGAGCAGGGTGTTTCTCTGGGTGGGATTGTCTTTCACGGAAGGACAAAAGTGAGAACCTTATGCCACAACACCCCTGCCAATCCCGGCATCTGTGTCACTTCTTGGGTTTCTGAGGTGGCTTTACTCAGGCACTGAGTGTGAGCAAAGGGTGAGAGAGGGCAGGACTGTACCCCATTGAGTTGGGGTGCAGGGCCCTTCATGGGCTATCAGGAGGCAATGTTTCCCTTCCTCAGAGCTACCGCCCCACATGGAGTGACCTGACAAGGGCAGAGATCTCCGGCCACACCACCCTGGGTACATAAGCAGGGGTGTGAGAACACAGTTCTGACATAAGCAGGGGTGTGAGAACACAGTTCTGTTCCTCTCCAGCCTCTTCCCTCAGGTTGGCCTCTCTGCTACTTTCCCAGCTGGTTCCCAGTCCAGGTTCCAGCTCCAGACCCAGGAGCCGGTCAGGAAGGCAGATCCTGGGCCCCCACCCAGGCCCACTGATTCACGGTCTGTTTTAACCTGGTTCAGAAGTACCAAGCAGGACTGTGGGCTCTGTGACATCCTGAGAGGCCTCACATCCCACTCCATATTCACTCAATCCTTCCACCACCTTCGCTGCCAGAAAGCTCTCCCAGAGCATTACCACAGTGGCGCTCGGTGTATCTGCCACTGCTCTCCACCACAATCCTCCTTTACTTTTCCTAGGCACATAGTGGTGTGTGATCATTCATCCCACAGTGCAAGCAAGTCCAGCAGGGGTCTGATCTGGGACATCTCCTCCTCCATGAGTACTGGCCTCTGCCAGGTTGCTGTGGTAGTGACGGGACAACATCCAGAAGTTCTGCCCTAGTGGTGGCTGCCCTCTGAGGCAGTAGCTAGCTAAAGGCAGAATATGCTCCTCAGGCCCAGGTCCCACTTTCTCATCCAGAAGTACCTTATCCAGAAGTACCGTCAAGGGCTAGATCAAGCTCATGCCTTTTTGCCTTCTGAGCTTAGCCATGCTTAACCAATCTCCAGGTGACCTTAATGACCTCCAGACACTTTCACCAACATGAAACTTGGCCAGCACAGAAGAGAGGGTGCAAAGATTGAGCTCTAAGGAGTCTTAGTTAACTCTGCTTTGTAGAAGGTCTTAAGGCCACTGACGGGAGAGGCTTCGAGACCACGGTGATGGGAGGGGAGCATTGGGTGGGGGTCAGGAAGGCTGAGCACATATTGTGTGCAGTGCATGGCTTAACATGCCAAGAGAGGTAAGGTTTTACTGGGGTGTGTGGTCTGACAAGAGACAGGGGCGTGCAGGCCAGCCAGCTTACTGTGTGCCAGTCAGGAAGCTGAATGGCCTTTCCGAAAGGGAATGCCTATAGGGCTGATGAGGGCCTGAGACCAGGCCAGGCCCACTTAGGAAGGTCAGGAGTGGCCACCTCCTGTTGCTTCCCCCGTCCTTCCCAAAGTGCATTTCTAGATCCCTAAGGGATGCACTGGAGATGTTGGTGTGTGGCTCAGATGACCTGTGTTCTGTGCTTAGCCCCATCTTCAGGCATGGGTCAAGCTGTCCAGTGGGAGATGCTGTTGGGACTCACATCTGATGGTGAAGATGTTGGGGGGTAGAGTGGGGAAGGAGTAACCCATTCTGCAGTCCGTTCTTGAAGCATATTCCCAGCATATTCCTCAACTCCCTCCTTCACATGTGGCATCACACTCTGCTGTTGGCCATGCGGAAGACCCTCTCACGGCTGCCATCCCTGAAGGGTCCAAATCTCAGGAGCCAATTCTTGGGCCTGTGGGCAGCCCTATCTGTCCAGTGTCCTGGGTCTTGGCCTCCTCTCCTCAGCCAAGCCAGATTTGACAGCAGGGTCTAGACCAACCTCCAGGGGAAAGGGAGGAGTTAGCTGCTCACACACATCCAATGACTCATTCAGTCATTCCTTTCCAGAACAAATCCTACTGCTGCCTTTTTCTAAAGTTTCGCTCAGAATGTTCTCTCTTGTGCTGATGAAGTTGTGCTGAGGTAGGAGGTGTCCTTAGTTTGCGAGACGCTCAATAATGGTTAAAAGAGAACATGTCACGGTGTTTGTGACTTCAGCAAACGTGGCAGGATGTTCTGGACTCTAGATACCAGAGGTGAGAGGTTCTTTCTTACTTTTCTGCACTCTTGAAATTTGTCAATTAAAAACAAGCTCCCCTCTGTCTGAGGAATCTACTCCTCTCAGGCCCTTCTGTCTGCTCTCTACACCCCCTCTACATCCCTGTGCCACTTCCTGTGCCCTGCACCTTCAGTACCTGCATGTTTTGTTTCCACCTCACCTCCTCAGCAGTCTAGGAACCAGGGGGAGAGGTCTGCACCTCAGCTTCTCCACACCTCCTTGGGGCCCTGCACTGGCTACACTTCTGACATCTGCTAATTCCACCGAGGATTCAGAAAATAACAAGCCACGGAGACGCTGTTCACAGGGCTCTGAGAGACAGTGGAGCATCTACATCGCCCCCTTCTTCTTGTCCAATTCAACAGGCCTCTAGCTCCCAGACAGATCACCAAGATGCTCTGAAGACAACCTGCATTCAGCCTCACTCTTGTGGGAGAGGGGGGTGCCCTCAGCTGCATGTGTCTCTCCGTTGGGGGTGTCTGGGTGTAAGAAGGAGGAGTGGTTCCCATTGCAGAAGCTGGGCTGACCTGGCCCGTGGCCAAGGGGCAGGGTAGGCCCTTGGTGGCCTGACAGAGCTCACAACCTAGAGGCAGGCCACAATTAGTTTCCTATAATTGCCGAGCTTATATGCCAAGGAAGGCGCCTCATTATCCTCACAGCTGCCGGCAAAGCAAAGTTGGGATTATTTCATTTGCCACATGCTGACCCAGGCCCTGCCCACTGGGCTTAGTTTTCTTTCTGATCCTTTGAAAGGACAGAAGAGGGGACTAAGTCTCTGCGTGAGTCTAAGTGACCTGCAGGATGTAGCAGGCTGTCACCTGAAGAGGCTCAGGAGCCTGTACCACTCAAAGGCCCGAGCAGAGGGCCACTCTCCGCTCCGCTCTGCTCTCCAGCAGGCATGGCTCCTCCTCGGGCACCTAATGTTCCCTATTAGCAGCATCTTCTCTGTCAGTGCGGGCAGCGATTTTGAGCATCAGGATAATTAATTCAATATCAAGTAATTCAGCAGACAAGGAGCCCCATGATGCTATTTCACACCTGCCAAGGCCAAGTGAAACATTTACAACCAGACAGGCCCAATTGCCAGCAAGGCCAGGCTGAGGCATCACATTGCAGGTCAGCTACTTGGGCAGCTGTGGGGCTCTGTCTGGTGCCAGGGACTGCCCTCAGGAGGCTTCAGTGGGGGGCAAATGAGCCGGATGTGATTGCCAAAGAACAGGTGCTGGGATAAGGAATAACTTGCAGGGAGGAGGGGGTTGTTAAGAAGCAACATATCAGCCTAACCATAGAAATCCAGTGGAAGAGGCACAGAAGGTGGTTTCATCAACTCCGTCCCTACCACTCTGCATCCACCTTCCCTGGGTTCACAAGAACTGTGTGAGTGGGCTACTGTGAGGATCTCCAGTCCACAGATGAAGGCAAGAGTTGGCCGAGCTGTGCCTGCTAGACCTTCTGCTGTGTGCCCCTGATACACTGTCCAGCCCCTGGGAGCGGCTAGCCAAGCATGAGGCCACTTAGGCTACGGAGGCTTTGGGGGCTCGAGGTGGAGGCAGGCCTTGAGGACAGGAGGAGTCATCAGGCTTCAAGATGAAGAAGCAGCATGGGTTGTACATGTGGGCAAATTCAAGACACCTCTCTCAACAACATGCTGGGCAGACCAGGGCTCCTCAGCTGGTTCACTGATTGGGAATGGGTCTGAGCCTCGGCAGTGACAAGCAGCCATGGCAGTTAAAATATTTTCTTTCTGGATGGAATACTGGTGGGAGGGCTGCAACTCAGGAGAACTATGCAAAGGTGACTGAAGGAAAAAAGAAAAGAAATAGAACATTTTCTTTGGGGAAATGTTTTTTTTTCCTTTTACATACCCAGAAAAGTTGCAAAGGCAGCATAGAGAGTCCCTGTGTGCCTCAGCCATCTCCCCTGGGGTGGTTACCCATGTCCTGTACCCATGGTCCCCTGGAGACAATCACAGCTGGTCTGTGGTTCTACTGACGGGGTGAGGGCTTCCTAGCCCTGCAGGTGGGGGGAGGTGTGTGCTCATTAGGGCCTTAGGGCCACACTGTACCCAAACCCTTACAGAGGCTGTGGAGGTGGAGGGGGGGATGATGGGAGCTGGGCAGGGAGATGGCCAATGGGAGGCAGAGACACAGAACCCCTGCAGGGAGGAACAGAGAAAGGTAGCACCCTGACTGAAACCCAATTCCCTTCACAGAGTGGTGTGACTGTCCTGAAACTGCTCCCACAGCCCAAGGGACAGCACACGGGCGCAAGGACACTCTCTCCCTGCTCTGTACACTCTGGATGCAAAATGTGGTGTTCTGTGCCAGTCAAGTCCTGCCAGAACACTTTCCACAATTCCTAGGGACAAAGACACCTGCTGTTTGATCACCCATAGGGAGGGACACGTCAGAACAGCAGTCTCCACCTGCTCCCAGCACCTCTTCGCAGGCTCCTGGGGACAACCATGCATAGCTTCTCTTTGCCAGCAATCGAGTTTAGACAGGAGCTCCTTTTGACCTTGCAGGTGCATAGCTGGGACTTGTGTCAGGGACTTGTAGGCACAGGGGGTCAAGGACCACAAGCATAAGCCATGCCAAGAGAGCCTGCCTGAGGACATGGGGTCACCCCTCCCTGCTTGTTCTCCAGTACAGCCCGGTCTGAACCGGTTTCAGGTCCAGGCACAGATACAAGCTAAGCCTGAGCATGTAAAGAAGCAATAGAAGGACCTTACTCCAACACTTTTGATGGAGTAAAAGTGAAACAGACTAAGCATCCACCTATGAGGGAATAGTGAATAACAGGGCATCCATAAATATACTAGAATACACTGCCATAGCTGAAAACAATAAAGACTTGTGGGTGCCAAGGTGAGAACACTCTAAGATGACCAAGAGCTGCTTAAAGGGTTAATTAAGCAGGGTGCACCCTGCAGGAGACACCAGATCACCTCAGTTCCCATTCTTGCTTGCTCTAACATCAACATCCTTTGCTTTGAAGGCAGAGACACAGGATATGAGGGGTTGCCACCTATGCTGGAGTCTCTGTGCACATGGATGAGCCCCCGTGCAGTCAGAATCTCAGGAGAGTTCCCCAGAAACTCCTGAGAGTGCTGGAGTGGTTCGGGAGAACACAGGAGAAGGGGTTCAGGGGAGATCTATTCATTGTCTGACTGTCTGAGAGATTCTCATGCACCTACAGGCATGCTTCACTGCCTGTGCTTCACGGAGTCTACATTTATGACAACGCTACACTGAGCAAATCTGTCAACGCCATTTTCCCAACAGCATGTGCTCACTGAGTGTCTGTGTCACATTTAATTAAGGCACATACATTGATTTCTTAAGACAACGCAATTGTGTGCCTAATAGATGACGGTGCCGTGTAAACATACCTTTAACATGCACTGAGAAAATGAAAAAGCCATTTGTTTTATTGCAGTATTCTGGAACCAAATCCACAATATCTCCAAGGTATGCCCATACAAATTACCTACTTTCTTTTTTTTTTTTTGAGACCAGGTCTCGCTGTTTTTGCCTTTGGAACTGCAGGCTCACGTTGCCTGGGATACCACAGACTCAAGCAATCCCCAGCCTCAAGCTTCCCAGGTAGCTGGGATTACAGGCGCTCACCACCACACCCAGCTATATATTTTTGGAACTAGGTCTCGCTACGTGCCCCCAGCAGGACTCGAACTGTGATCCCTGGCCCCAGCCGCGGCTTCCTAGGCTGCCGCTTACAGGCATGTGCCACCATGCCCAGCCTTACCAACTTTCACAAAGTCTTATGCATAATAACCGCAGAGACAGACGAACCTGTCCTCAGGGGTGCGGGACAGAAAGCTGCATCAGGGAGGATAGGGGCCCAGGCAAGTTGGAATTGACCATGGCTCTCCAAGTGAGTAAGGTGTGCAGCTTCACCCTCCACCCAGTCCGCAGCAATGCTGCCGTGGGGTAGTGCTAACTTGCTTTAGCTGGGAGCTAGCCCATGTACACTGCAGGCGCTCAGACCAGAATGGGGCTCTGGGGCCACATCCTAACAGCCACAAGCATCACCACAGGGTTCCACGGGCCTGTCTAAGCTACTGGGGAGGTCAGGTATGATTTCATAAACAACATATGAATGTTTGAAAAGATGAAACAAAAATGACTGAGGGTTTTGACAACTGGATAATTCCCTGATGTAGAATAAATTCCTCTCAGAAGGTGCCAGATAAACAGCCATCTCATCTACCTGGCCACTCACTACGTCTGTTTGGGCTTCTCATTGTGGGGAGGTCACCACCTTTGGGAGAACTGCTGCTCCAGCTGTGAGGAGCTGGGCAGCTCATCATAGCTGGGGGCCACAGTGCCCAGGTGTCAAGAGACCAGGGTGTCACCCAGGCCCCAGAGGCAGACATGAACACTGCAATGGCACCCAGCCTTGATGGCCCCTTGTCCCTGCTGATGATGTGCTGGCTTTGTATTAGTTAATAAGCAGTCATGGGCAGGCTGTTGTTTCTCTTTTTCTTTTTTAATTATCTTGCTGCTATTTTGACATGGAGACCCAAGGTCTAAAATTAGACCACTGGACCTCACATCTGACTTGCTAAGCTCCCTCCCAGAGAAGGGCTGTCTCTGTCCTGATCACCGCAGGTGTCAAATCCTTGCTCAGGGAACAGTGTCTTCTGAACACACTGCTCTGGCCGCCCGGCTGAGGAGTGCCTGTCGCTCTGTAGCTGGGGATTTGTGGAAGCTCACACACTCAAGAGACTTCAGGGTCCCAGGCCCCTCCTCGCCATTTCCAGAAACTCCAACCTCAACCCATTCTTCATAGAAACAAGGATGTTGTAGGTTTCCGTTCAAGTAAGAAGGCACTTGATGGGGTGGCCTTGGGATCAAGGATTCTAGAGCCCAGCCACTGACCTCCAGGTAGGCTACGGCTCAGATGTGAGGTTTGAGAACAGGGTCGGGCTCCAG
>PVHY01019665.1:0-10821 GCA_004024945.1 Uropsilus gracilis | reverse complement strand
AGCAAGGTCTCACAGCTCCTTCCACTCCATACCTCACTTGGGAAGTCTTGCAAAATCTAGAAACTTCTGTGGGAAACTCCTCTTGGGTCTCCTTTATTTCTTCTGCCGATCTTGACAGATGCTACGCCCAGGATGAGGAGAGAATTGTCTCTTCCCCCTCCCCCACCCAGCACACACTGTGCCTGAGCAGTGAGCTGCTGCAGACCAGGAGGTCAGAGGCCTCTGTGGAAGGTCACACTTGACCTGCAAGCTCCAGGTGGCACTGGCCAATCCCAGGGACCTTGGCACAGGATACAGGAAGCCAACGGCAGCAGCCTGGGTGCTCTCAAGACTCTTCTTTCCCCTTACCTCTTCTCTTGACAACACAGCCTATGCAGAGCTGTTTGATACAAGGCGATAACCTGAAGTGGTCTGGACTGCTTGACCAGTGCTGAGGTGACACTGGGTCTCCGTCCTTCAATGAAAGGATCCAAAGATATAAGCATGCATTTGTCTACACACTCTCCCCCTCTTGCTTTAGAGTCAGCTGTCCTGGGCTCGGGGGCACATAGAAAACACCTTGGCAGAAGTGCAGGAGCATGGCATATTTTGGCACTTGCTCTCCCAGCAAGGACAGGGGGGCAAGTGCCACCACAGCCACATTCAAAAGGGCAGTGTGAACCTTCTCTGCAGGATTGTGCAATTTCAGCAGCTTTTTAAAGAGAACCCCCAGCAGAGGAGTGAAATAGGGCACCTATCAAGAGCATTTATAGAGAGCATGTGCCTTCATATCATCTCTGGCAGTGGACTCCAGGGGGGCATACATTTGCATGCTCACCTATGGACACCACTATGTGTCCCCAAGCACTGAATCTTTACAAGGACCCCACAGCAGAGACTCACGTCGTGCCCACTTCAGAGAAAGAAACCAAGGCACAAGTCACCTGCTGGTGGGCAAGAGAAATGGGATCTGCACAGAAATGGGGTCTCTCACCATCACTCCAAGAAGAGAGTGACACCAAGAGAGAGAAGGCAGAATTGGGGACAGAGGCCAGGCTGGGGCTGTGTGCTGGGGGCTGGAGCTGGAGCACACTTAGTCAGGTCTCCAGAGGAAGCCGAACTCATCAGAACCCATCACAACTCCTAGAGTGCCAAGCATGCTCTTTCATGGCTTCCCCCACATGGAGCTAAGCCTCGGAATGCCCACTGAGCTCCGCTGTCCCGGCTGGGTTCCGAGTCTTTGGTTCCTTTGTCCCGTACATCATTATAGGAGGACATGAGGAAGAAAGAACAGCAGGAAAGGAGAAATGAAAGAGGTATTCGGCGGGGCTGCTGATGCAGAAGCGGAGTTGAGGAGGAGGAGGAGGGCCCAAAGCCAAGGTCACTGGAAAGTCATTTCTGGGCCTATTCTGGTACCAAAGGTGGTGACAGGGATGCTGTAGTAGGTCACAGTTGACTGTGGGTCGGTCTGCAACAAGCTCCAGAGTGGGCTTGCTATTTATCCCTAACCCCCCTCAGTCCCCAGAGCCATGCTTTGCATGGGGCAAGCGCCCTGGAAATGCTTGCTGAGTCAATCAAGAGCTGAAGCAAACCTCAGGAGGGTGTGGTGGGAGGGGCGGAGAGTGGGGTGGGAGAGAAGGTGAGCTCTGGGAAGCTCTCCCAAGTGCAAGCAGAGGCAGAGGTCTGTTCCTGCAGTGCAGTCTCAGGGAAAACACTGGCATCCTTGGGCACCAAGGGTGACAAACCCTTTCTGAAGTTTTGTTGAGGGGAGAGGGACTACTTCACAGAAAACTGAGAGGCTAAGTGACCCACCTGAGGCAGGCAACGGCTGGGAGCAGAGCCCAGAAACCCGGCTTCTCAGTGGCACCATCGGGTAGGAATCCATGCAGCCATGATGAAAGACCATCTTAACAGGAAGCAGGGCTGGGCATGGTGGCGCATGCCTACAGGTGGCAGCCTAGGAAGCCATGGCCGGGGCCAGGGATCGTGGTTCGAGTCCCGCCGGGGGCACATAGAGAGACCTAGTCCCAAAAAAATAGCTGGGCGTGGTGGCATGTGCCTGTAATCCCAGCTACCTGGGAAGGTGAGGCTGGGGATTGCTTGAGTCTGTGGTACCCCGGGCAACGTGAGCCTGTGGTTCCACGGGCAAAAATAGCGAGACCTAGTCTCAGAAAAAAAAAAATTAACAGGAAGCAGTTCAGTGTCGGATTCCTTGAAAATGGTCTGTGGGCCTTCATACAACAGCAGGTCCTCAGAGATGCCAGGAGGCCACTGGGGCTGGATGTAGGGTGGGGGTAGCAGAGTGGGAATGAGAGTACCAAGACTCTGGGGGTGCTGGTGAGTTGGGACAACTGCAAGCCAAGGTTGGGATGTCCAGGAAACTCAGGGGCACAGAGCAGAGCTGGTGAATAGCTGGGCCATGTGTGTGTGGGGAGGGGGGGCAGAAATCCTTCAGTTAAGCAGGAAAACTGGCATTCTGGACATTGAGGATTTATCAATAGCTGCCCCATGCTCCCAGTGGTCAGTGTATGAGTGAACTAGAAGCACATCATGAGGCTCCCATCACCTGCTTCTTTCCTGGACCAGGGTAGGAAGGTATACTCCTATATGTTGAGGGGGTCAAAACCTCTGGATCCATCTGAGGTTTCACCAGGTCCACTGAAACCCTCCTGGCCAATCACAGCAGAGACACAGTCTGACCTAGTCAGAAGCTCCCAAAGAATCAGGGTTAAGACCTACTGCTTGACAGCCCCCTGCCGCCCCCCAAACCACACAGTGATGGCCATGTATCTGGCAAGGATCAACAGAAGAGGCAGTCTTGGGTGGCAGGGGGGAATGCCTACACAGGGCTCCTGGCCAGACTGATGGGTCTGAGGACACCTGGGTCCACCCAGCCTTCAGGAAAGGTGCTCCTTCCACATGACCACCCCTCATGCCGCTCCACGTGCAGTCCTGCCCACAGGAAGGTCACGTGCAGTCATAATATTGACAGAGGCACAGTGAACAGTGGCCAAGAAATCAGGTTGTGGAAAAGTCAGTGCAGGATGCACACCCCAGGCTCCAGAGGGAGGGGGTTAAGGGGCTGGGTCCTCTACAGATGCTCTGGGGGCCTCTTCCCACTATCAGAGGCCCAGCTTTCCACTCCGTCTAGGCTAAGCCATGCTACCCCTTAGAGCTATGTTTGTGCCAGGGCAGGTCCTCCAGGGGGAAGTAATGCCCAGTCCCAGGATCCTCAGCTGCCAGACCCACCTGCATGACCCAGGCGGGTCAAGCAACCTCTCTGGTTCACAGCTGCTATTTCTGTAACTCGGGGGTTGATAGTTCAGACTCCACTAAATCAAGTCTATTCATTCAGCCTGCATGGTGAACCAGGCACCATTCCAGCCATGGGATAATGAAAGTACAACAGCAGTAGTCATGGGGGTAGTGATGGTAATGATGCTCACTCTCGAAACAATCACCACCGTGGAAGGTTCTGTGCCTACTCAGGGCTGCTGCCTCCTCACTGAAGGCCATAATCCCTTGGCCCGTCCTTAAAGGCTGATGGGAGAGATGGGCTGAGAGTAAACTGCACCAACCGGCTGGCTGCCTGGCAAAGGCCACCCACCCACCTCACCTGTAGCTTATCCAAGATCCCCACCTACTTGACAGGACAGAAATAGACAAATCTGCACCGGACAATGGGGAGCCAAGCCCTTCTCCCAGGACCCTCCTTCCTCTGATGTTTTTCAGTGCAGAGGAAAGAAAGTGCAGTAAGTCCCTGCACCTCTGACACCTTGTAAAAGATCTGCTCAGCTGGGGCTGAGTGGTAGTCCTGCACTGAAAGGAGAGGGTGTGCAGGGTGGGGAACCACACAGTCCCCAGTCCTGCAGGGAGAGAGCGCTCACCTGGGGGGTCAAGTCTATCACCCCAGGCAGAAGTGAAAGTAGGTGAGGTAGATTTCCTGCTCCACACAGGGGCAATGCTTGACCCCCTCTCATGCAGGGGGTTCCCAGAAGTGAGACAGATTGTCCCATGGGAAAAAACTGGACAAGTATTCTGGAAGCAGGTAGGATTGGTCCAGCAGAGGCAGGGAGGGTGGATGGCTCACAGGCATTGCACACACAGCAGGGCTGCATGCCAGCTAGCACTCGAGTCTCTTCAGTAAAAGAGCAAAGGTGTGTTTACAGGCACAGTGACCAGGGCCTTGTACCCACTGCCAGGGGCTGGCATCAGAACCTCTGACTTCAGAAGCCACTGTTGAAAAATTTTTACAGCCCACTCCTCCCACCCTGTTCCAATCCCCAGGCCTTCTCCAAATTCCCCATTTTCCATCAAACAGCCTATATTCTCCTTCTCCCCTGCAGGACCTCCAAGCTGGGCTACTTCAGCTCCCTGCCATAGGGACCCCACAGCCAGCCCAGACTCTCTGGTCTGGTCCCTAGAACCTCAAAAGCCCGGCATGCCAAGGCCTATACTGGCCTCTCCTCTTTTGAAGAAACAACTAGAATTGTTTATTTTTGTTGTTGTTGTTGAGACTAGGTCTCGCTATTTTTGCCCGTGGAACCGCAGGCTCATGTTGCCCATGATACCACAGACTCAAGCAATCCCCAGCCTCAGCTTCCCAGGTAGTTTTGACTACAGGCGCATGCCACCACGCCCAGCTATTTTTTGGGAGTAGGTCTCGCTATGTTGCCCCAGGCAGGACTCGAACCACAATCCCCACACCCTGCCGTGACTCCATAAGCTGTCGCTTACAGGCCCGCACCACCGTGCCCGGCCACAACTGGAATTGTTACCTCAAGTCCAGCAGCTATGCAAACAAGGGGTCTTCTCTAAAAGGCAACAGGGCATCACTGGGCTTGCTCAGGGGCGTCACAAGCTAACTAAAGCCCCACACTGGTCAGGTGGGCCCTAGGTCATCTCTCATTCCACCACTTCATGAGTCTCACTGTACCAAGGTGGGGAATGAGGAGGGTGGGAACCGGGGACAAACATGGCAGGAACAGAGCTACCTCGGGCAACCAACAAGTCAGAATGCAGCCTGGGAGCAGCACTGCCTGGCACCATGTAAGCCTGAAGTGTCAGCCAAGATGTGTACATCCATTATCTCCTGAGAGTCAGTCGCTCCCTGGCTGACTCTAGAGATAAGGAGGGGTCACTAGCTAGCAAACCATACCCAAAGTGTATCCTCGGGCCATGGAAATTTTCTGGGCATGAGATTCTGAGACTAAATGAAAGTGCTTGGCCTAAAGCTTAGGGGGAGGCCGGGCACGGTGGCTCGTGCTTGTAAGCTTCAGCCTAAGAGGCGGCAGGGGCTAGGGATCGCGGTTCGAGTCCCGCCTGGGGCCCGTATAGCGAGACCTAGTTCCAAAAAATAGCTGGGTGTGGTGGCGCACGCCTGTAATCCCAGCTACCTGGGAAGCTGAGGCTGGGGATTGCTTGAGTCTGTGGCACCCTGGGCAACGAGAGCCTGCGGTTCCATGGGCAAAAATAGCAAGACCCAGTTTCCAAAAAAAAAAAAATAAATAAATAAAGCTTAGGGGGAAAAGGCTCTGGGAGTTTCCATTGATGCAAGAGCTCTTGTGGGAGCCACTGGAGCCAGGCAACCCTCACAGAAGCTCTCCGGAGCCTAGTAGGACACCGGGCACTCCACCTCCCCAAACCCTTTCCCACCCTTTCCCTCCCCAACAGCCTCACTGCCAGGCTGTGTGGAAAGCGGGGTGAAGACTCTGCTGCAGGCACAGATGCAGCGGCCGAGAGTCAGGAAGTGGGAAGAACTGACCCAGGTCACAAAGGTACCACTGAGATGAGACAAAAACCCAAACCTTGGAAACGTTCCATGGACTCTTAAATGGCCTCAAAAGGAGATCTGGGAAGGAGGCAGAGTGAGCAAGACAACCAGGCTGGCTCTGACCACTGAAATGCTCACATCTGCATCTTGTTCATCCCTGCCAGTGCCCTAGTGGGGTCAGCGGGAGGACTGCCCTCTGCTCTAAAGATGGGGAAAGAGCAGAAGTGCTTTGCCTGCCCCCACCACTTCCTGGGCCATCTCAGGACTCACCCACAGTGACTGAAGGACCTTGCCGTCCATGCCTGCAAAGAGAGGGGTAGCCTCTGACCTTAGCTACAGGACATCATGCCTAGCTTCCATCTCTCAGTCTACTGGAGGGAACATAACATAAACATAAACATAAGCCCACAATTAAAAGCTGTGGGCCTGCAATGTACTGCGGGAAGGGAGATACAAGAATGTACTCTGCAGTGTTCGCTCAGGGTCAGGGCTCAGTCAAGATTGGCTTAAGTATGAGCAAAGGCCTGTATGGGGAGCAGCCAGGCTGGGCACAGTCCTTCCAGGGAAAGGGGGCAAACTGTGCATGGGTACAGAGGTCCCGGAGAAAACTGCAGAATGGGGGAGGGTCCACCAGCAGAGCCTGGGGGGAAGTTAGGGGGATGCACCCTGTGTTGAGGATGGAGGTCAGGGCATGAACGCGCCCTAGCTTGAAAGCCTCAGGCTCCACAGAAAGTTCCAAGTAGGAGGTTTCATCTGCTGAGAGTGCCCATGGCCTTCAGTGAGGGAAGGGTGCTTAGAGATGATGGGCACCAAACCACTCGGTGGGGAGCCTTGGTGCTGCCCTTCATGTTGGTTCCGTGCAAGCTGATGGCAACCAAGGTGCTCACAATGCCAAGAACAGGCCATCGCAGGAAGGTGTGCTCAGATACCACACACCATTGACTTTCTAAGAAAACTCAAATTGCATCTGCAATGTTAGAAACTGGAGAGGAAGGATGAGCTGATGGAACAGTGCCTGGCTGAGTCAGGATTCTCTGTGTAGGGAGAGGCTTTCTTTTGCTTCTCTCCCTTTTGTTCACAACTGTGTCACTTCAGTTGTCCTGGCAAAGACTGAGCTGACCCAGTTCGAGATGCCAAATACACCATGTTACTGGAACACTGATGGTCTAAAGTTAGCCCTGGTGGATGCATGATTGTGTTCTGCCGGCTGCTGCCCCATGGAGCAACAGGCCGCCCAGGCCGGGTCTCTATTTAGGGATACATGGGGTTGGTGGGGAGGGTTCTGGACAGAGTGCTTCCTGTTGGAAATGTCCTCTCCCAGCTCAGAAAAGAACACATATGCATCTACCACAGAACAGCTTGCACTTGAGTCCATGCATCCCAGATAACAAGGAGCTGACTCCCCTGCCATGGCACCCAGGGCAGCCACACCCTTAGTTCTGTAGGAATCCAGCTCTGAGTATAACTTTGGCAGGGGTTCAGGGAAAGCTGAGGAACTAGTGTCCTACCTGGTGTCCTAGTGGTATCCTAGGTACACTAGGTAACTTCAGCAGGAAAAGACATGCAGTTGGCCAACTGGAACCCTCAGGGCCAGGTCTCAGTCAGTCAGGCCTGACCAGTGGCTTTGCTCAGAGGAAAATCCTTGTGCCACAAGCCATGCCAGTAAGTCCAACTTAGCATTCCCATAAGGGCAGGATGCACCCTGGCAGAGGACGATATTTCCTGCTCGGGAAGCAGCGGCTTGGAACCTAGTGGGTATGTGGCCAAGTCTAGGAACCAGGTTTCAAAGCCAGATGGGACGAGGGTCTCAGACAGCCTGGTGCACATCGAGTGCCAATTCCTCCGTCTGAGATGCACTTATACTCACACGATCACACTCACATGCACACTTGTACACCCTGACATAGTATATTCATCCATTCTCATAGACCTTTATGCTCACACACTTGTACATTTGCATGCTTGTGCATGCATGCTTATACACATTCACTCACACACACCTCCACCCCTCTAGCTGACCGTGAGAATGGCAGGTCAACACTGAGAGTCCTCCCTCAGGGCTCCGGGCCTGCCTACTTTCTCCACACACACTCCCTTTCTTTGGTCTTCTGACTCACTCCTCTAGGAAACCAGTCCACGTGAGTCATCCCTGTGCGGTGCTCACAGCAAAGGCCTCGCAACCCTGTCTTGTCAACCTGTCGCTGGCATGTATTCTCCAGTAGCCAGTTTTATCATTTTCAGGTTCCGTTTCTGCCATTCAGTCTTAACTCACTGGTGTGAGAGCTAGTTCTGGGAGGGCAGGGTATACTCTCTTTGCCTGGACCCCAACACAGGGCCTCCCCAGTGTTTCAGAGCTGTTAGGAATTCAGCTGGGCATCCTCATCCCACAGAGATACCAAGGCCCAGTGGAGATTAAATACAGGGAAGGACCCAGGCCTCCCTGCGGTTGGGCTGGTTCTCTTGGTTCAGGCATTGATGGGGTCAGCTTTCTGGCACCACTAGAGAACCTGAGGTGCCCCCAAATGAGCTAACTGGAGATCAGTTGAGCAGAAAATGAGGCAGCACAGCAAAAGCATACTACAGGTGTCTGTCAGCTGAGGAAACAGCAGAAACCAGAACAGGACAAGCTGAACCAAGCCCTTTTGCCCTTCTCTCCCCTTTTGTGGGAGCCATGGGAGCGCCTTGCCTTGCCCATAGCGCCACCTACCGTCCTGTGTTCCTGGCTTCCTCCCATGACAGCGGCCCTCAATCCAAGGGCTGCAAACTTGGCAGGACAGGATAATCCCTCTCCTGAGAGACCCTCCAGCCAGGAGACCAGCATACTCTTCCTAAATTTGCCCTTGGGGGAAGCCGAGTCTCCCTGAAGACTAGGGTGACCAATCAGGTCTGAGGGGACTCGAGATGTGGGATTGTCACCTAAACTACGAAAGCCTCAAGTCAATGGGCAGGGCAGGGCAGGATACCCTGCTGTCATGCCAGTGACAGGTGACGGGACACACCTGTCGAGACAGGGGTCGCGAGGCCTCTGGCATGAGCACCACAGGGATGACTCAGGTGGTTTCCTAGAGGAGTGCATCAGAAGACCAAGACTGGATATGCCATGGGGGAGCAGCAAGCTGGACTGACCAGCCAGGCTGGGAAGAGGACAAACTGCTGAAGTATCCTCTCCATGCTGAAAAGCCAGCTTGCCAAACAGTCCCATTCATATTGGCTCTCCTGGTAGGATAATAGGTTAATAGTGCCCCTTTCTCTTTCCCAGGGATCCCAACAGGAAAGAATAATGATGTGGTCACTCTGCCTATAAACCAATCAGCGTAGCCAGGGCACCCTACACACTGACGTGTCTCCATCAGCTCTGACATCTGCGATGACAAGTAATCTGTCCTCACTAACAGTTAAGATACCAAACATGTGAGCAATTTTCTTTTGTAAGTAAGGAGAAGCTCAAGGCTTTAAGGGAGTGAAACTGCCTAGGGCTGTGGGCTATCTTATCTTCACAGAGATGCCAGGAATAGCTGGGTGGTTGTGTCACTTCCCAGCAATGCCTTTTCTTTGCATAAAGTCAAGATCTTTAGTTTGCAAATGTCACAGGTGGGAATGGGCCTGTCCACTGGATGCTACAGCCAAACCTGGGTAAGAGCCCAACAGCTGGTGGACCCAGCTGACATTGAACCATGTCTATGCAGGTGGTGCTGACACAAGACAGAGAGTGAGGTGTTCTGCCCTCCATAATGCAGCACAGAGCCAGCTGACGCAGGGCTGGGGTGCAGGAGCAAGGTAGTGCCAATCAGTTCTCTTGGAACACAGAGGCTAAGGAGAGGCAGAGGGGTAAGTGGTGAAGCTGGAAGGGCACCAAGGGCTGCCTGACTCGGACCAGCTGGGTGACTGAACCCCTCAGGGGATGTCTAGATCTCAGAGGCATCTGAGGCTATGAGGACGTGCAGGTGCTACTGACACCTAAGGAGTGGAGATTGACCAGAGATGTAGTCACACACTCCACGGGCAGCATGACCACCCAAATGTCCACAAATGTCCACCCAAAATGTGGCCACTCTGATGGGTAGGAAGGGGGACTCATGAGGAGTGGGGATGATCATCTGGAGAAAGTGGCACAGGTGTTGGCGGAGCCCTGGGTAAAACGATGTATCACCCAAAGGGCAGAAACCTGAGATGACCAGGGTGGAAGGGAGAGGACACCCTGCAGAGAGAAGCCTCATGCACCAGAGAAAGGTCACATTTTCCCCCAGCACATATGGGAGTGCCTCTAGGCAGATGAGTGTGCTATGGCACAGGGTTGGGTCAGCTCCTGGCATGTAGTCATGACTTGCAAAGGAGGCATGTGCATGGACAGATGAAGAGGAGCAGGGATGACAGGGAGCCTGGCTAGAGGCTGCTGTGCTGCCCCAGGTGACAGTGGGAGCCCTGCACTTGAGCAGGTGGACCTGTGGAGCAGAGCCTGTGGGTTGGCAAGAGGAAGGAGTCAAGGTTAGGCCCTGGATTTTCCTGCTCCGAGCACAGGAGACAGTGTTGCCCTTTCTTGAAGGAGCACATCAGGAGGTCTTGAGCAGGGTTCAAACAGCAAGTTCCCAGTAATGACATGCCCAGGACATGGCCAGGTAAGGGCATGGCCCCTGCACCCAAGCTCCTGATGCTCTGAGAAGATTCTGGACCAAAGATTGAGATACAAATGGCAAGGGGGTAAGGCCCCTCCCCCTACTGTGCACACAGTGCATTCTCCAGGAACATTTATTAAATGAATAAATGTCAGGCAAGAGGAAAAGGAGTTGATCAGAAGCCATGGAGAGTGAGCGAGAAAAGCAGCATGGAAGCAGAGGGAGAGTGAGACTTCAAGGAAGAGCAGGTCAATAGTGTTAAACTCTCCCTGAAGATATGAAGATACACAAGAAGGGAGGAAAGTGTCTTCTGGACTAAGCAACAAAGAGTTCCTTGAGGCCTTGGATACAGGCTGTGGGGAGTGAGGGGGAGAGAAGAAAGAGATTTGGAGCCTCAGCCTGATGGGGAGGACGCTGTGCCCACATATTTAAATACTGCCCTAACAAGTAGGCTGA
>PVHY01019664.1:0-26986 GCA_004024945.1 Uropsilus gracilis | reverse complement strand
TTTGGGAATGCAAATGTTAAGAAGGACAAGTGAGACTTAAGAGAAGGATTCAGACCTTTTGGTCAGGCACTTTGGAGCATATAGATGTGAGTCATGTGAACTTGGCCATGTGGCCAAGGCCTGGGGCCTTGCAGCCTTTGGCTGACCCAGGCTAGTAGCGAGTGTGTTAGAGGAAGCAGAGGAGTTTGGAGATCTGAACTAATTGGTGGAGCTTGTCTTACGGAGTTTAACTCAAATATTTTTGGGGAGGCCGTGTGAGAGCCAGGCCTGAGAAGAAAATGAACTTTGTTTGTTCCGGTACTATGGAGTTTCTCTCTACTACCTATAGAAGGACAAGGAGAATATGGCATGGAGAAGGTGGGACACGCCAAAGGAGCACATCAAAGGAAGATGTCTTTGAGCATGGTGGGATGAACTTTGACTGACTGGATGTTGGTGAGACGATCAGGACTAAGAGACAGAGGGGTTTTTGGATAATCTGGGGAAAGGACTTTGGACAATGTTGAGAATGGTTTTGGACAATGTTGAAGTAGTCGGAGTTATTTTAACATGTTTCTTTTTGTAGTAATTAGGAGAGCACTTTGTTAGAAATAAATTAGTCTGCACTCTGAGAGTTTTGTTCTGGTTTGAAATTATAGTAAAAGCTAGGTATGGTGGAAAGAACGCAGAGTTTAAAAGAGGGTAAATTGAGGCAAGGTATAAACTGTAGTTCCTAAGTTTTTTATTAGGTCTGAGAGGGGGAGAGAGCTGAGAAAAGCTGGTATCTGATTTTTGCATACCAATAGCATGTGGACAATGAAGATGCTAATTTAACTGCTTTGAGTCCACTTCCTAGGAGAAGCAGGCAGGTGTTCTGAGATCAAGTCAGAAAGCCTTTTCTGTCTTTTGACCAAGTTTCACAAAGACTCCTGCACAGTGAAAGAAAATAAAAAATGACTTGAAAATGAAGGCCCCCAACTGAGTGAAAGAAAATACTTGCACTACACAAGGGGCTATGTCCAAGATACTAAGAGCACCTACAACCCAATCAGCAAATGGGCAAGACCCAGTCACTTTTCCAAAGACATACCAATGGTTAACAGGCACCTGAGAAAATACTCACCACTTCTTGTCAACTACATGCAAATCAAAACCGCAATGATTACCCCTCACATCTCCATGAATGGTCCAGGCAAACAGAACCAGAGATACCAAGTGTTTGCAAGGGTATGGGGAAAAGAAACACTCCGAACTGGTGGTGGGGATACAGACTGGTCCAGCCTCTATGGAAAACTATAGGGGAGTTTACCATAATGTTAAAAATTTAAAAGTTAAAACCCTGAAAGCCAAAAAATATCTACAAAGAATGGCATAGCACGGCACTGAAGAAATAGACAACTCTTACGTTTACTGACGCATGATTTACAATAGTCAAGTGAATGGAACAATGGAAGTAACCCAGAAGAGATGTATGGATTGAAATTTAGCACAGGCACGCACGTGACACACACTTTATTCAGCTGTTAAAAATGAAATCTTGCCAGTTGCACAATATCGATGAAACTAAAGGAAATTGTGTTGGGAAAATCAATCAGGAGAGAGACAAAAATGGATGGAACACACAAAAAGCAACAGAGAAAACCAAATTAGGACAAGCTCTAGAAACCTGACTGTAGAACTGAGGCTATGGGATGGCAATGCGGAAGGAGAGGAATAAACACTGGAGGGCTCAGGTAGAGTGTGGAGGAGAAAGTACTTGGCACTCCTGTATGGTGGGTGTGGTATTATACCCCTGAATTATAAGCAGTTTTGTAAACCAACATTACCCCAATAAGAAATAATAGTAATAGAGCTTTTTAAAAAGATCATAAATTTTGATTTCATTTATATAATGTGTACAAACATGTCCATTACATGTAGATACCATCAAGAGTAGAAAAATCAGAATCCTTCCAAAGAATGGAATTTCTAGAGAGGCTTCTCTGACACCTTAAAATTTATTTTATTACTTAATGTATAGATTTAGAACTCTATTTACAGAATTAGTAAAAGTTATTTCAATGAATAAAAGCACTCAAAAACTGTTTCCTTATTTCTTCTCATTTTACCTTCAAAAAGGTCAAACTATTTACAGCAAGATTATACCAATCTGTTAGAGAAGTGAGTTACATCAACTAAATATATAACAAACAGTAAAATGAGCTGGAAACTAAAAGAAACAGAAGAGCCAAAGTGTGCATTTATTTAATCCACAATGAATCTGTTCAGACTTTTGTATTTATTTTGACTTCCTCAGGTTGATTCTTTCCCCTTCATCCTCCTCATCTCCAGAGTCATGTATTCTTTCTAATGTTTTCCTACAAAATGACTTAAGAGTGGAAGTGGTTAACTCTCAATCAGCTTTATCAATAGCAGCCCTGTGCCTACATTTCTTGGTATGACTGTTTTCTGTTATGACCTGAGCACTTCCGCTCTTCTTTTGGATCCTTTTCATGATTATAAGAATCATGGATCATACCAGATGGTTCCACTCATCTGTAGAATGTGAAGAAGCAAAACAAGAGAGCAAAGCAAAACAAACCCTTGAAACACAACTGTAGAAAGTAGGCTTCCACAAGTGCAGAGAGGGAGAGTAGAAGGGAAGAGCAGATGAAGCCTAATGGAGATGATGAAGGACTAGAGGGACTCTAGTGATAGGTGTCCTATTATCACCTATATTTTGAGAGGTGTGGACCTATACCTCTAAAACAGAAAGTGGTATAAATCCAATTTACCCCCAATAAACATTAGGAAGTTAATTCACCACCTTCCAAAAAAAAATAAACCACTGGAGCAACAACTTGTGAATGAAAGCCACACAGATACTAACTAGAAAATAAATTCAGAGCAGAAGATTAATTTCACAAGAACATACATTACCATGGTGTCTACAAAATTTGGGTCTTCAGAAAATGCAGGAGTTGTAGGAACCCAGGTTATTTTCCTGGGAGGCCTGCAGAAATAAAGTAGACAACAGAAAATGAGTGATTTCATTTTGACATTGAAAAAACTAAGTGAAAGTTTGGCTACCTGTATGGTATATTGTCTTTAGATCATTCAAATTTGGGGGCAGTCTATGTTAAAAAGCTTTTCACTTCTATTTCTGTCTCCATTCCCCCCAACTTGTAAAATATCAATAAAATCCCATTCTTAGTGCCTGTAACAAAGAAATGAAAGCCCATGTACTAGCAGAATCTGAATATAAATGGTTCTCATCAAAATGGTCCTGAGGGTTAAATTGAAAATTCAACATGACTTTTATTTTCTGAACTAGAGTAAGCCTGATATCCCTAAAGAAGGAAGGAAAATGTAGGGTTCCTTCCCCAGTACCCATCTCTGGTTCAAAGACCAATGGCAGTCTTAGTTCCTCAGCATGGAAACCACTTCTTAAGAATTCATTCATTCTCTTCATTCTAAAACTGTAGGGAGTTCCCTGCACATCTGGAAAACTAGATGTACCAAAGTCAAAGAACTAATCCCAGAGAAATTAAAACACTGAGAATCATAAAGTCTTAATATTCTTCCTTCTGTTAAGTCCTGCCATCTTCATGTTCACCTAAACTAGCAAGCCTTTCAAACGGCTCATAAACTCAGACACTCAAGGAGAGAGCCTACCGCAAAGACAAGGTCCTGGCACTTGTGCCACAGTTTCCCTATATAAATCTAAAGGTCTTCACTCCTGCGGGCTCTTGCATCTACCGTGCTCAATGACAGTCTCCAACCTTAAAATCTTCAACCTGTGCAGGCACAAGGCTGGGCTCAAATGACCCAGAAGAGGTCAATTCCCTGCTTCTGAAAAATAAGCGAAAGGGAGCTTATCCATTCACTACCAACATAAGCTTCTCACCAACTCGCCAACTCAGGCACCATGACTCCTGACAGATAGTCCTGCCTCTCTCTGTCCCTGCCGGCGGCGCATGGAGAGGACATGGGTGAACTAGGAAGCGAGGGGAGTTCCGGAGGGACATGCCATAGGTCAAAGATCTATGTCATTTTGGAATCTCTGCTCCCCTAGTGTGTGCGGGGGGATCCCAGCCAGTCTCTGTAACTTGGGGTGGGGGAGGAAGATATCACAACACTATCTTCTCTAAAGAGAATCTTCCCTGTGGATCAGGTTGGTTTTCGATGTTTGGTAGAAGCAAAGTGTGCTAGTTCCCTCAGTTAAACAGAAAACAAACAAGCAAAAAAAAAATAATAACAAGCTATTTCAGGATCCTTTATACATTCTACTCAGTATGCCTCTACTTAATAATTCCAAAATGCCTGTTCCTGTCATTTCTCCATCTATAACTTGACATAAATCCCAATCCTTTGAACTCTGTTCTAAATCCCTTATTCCTAGTCAACCCTGGATTGTTGTGTGAAGCCTAGTCACCTCTGCTAATTCATTCTTATCTTTTCCAATGTACTCGCTAGATCTAATGCCCACCCCTCTATTATTGAAAACTCACCTACAGACAGTATCTTTTCAAGAAAGAAGAATCTAAATTTAGATCTCATTTCTGCCAATTGCCATATCCAAAGAAATCAGTTTATTCTCTAGGAACTTCAAAATAGTCATTTGAGCAACCCATGGCTCAGAAGACAAATAGGTTGAAGTGCTAGAGAATGGTGTCATTGAATCCCTAAGATTCTTGGAAATTCTGGAATTCTACATGTTTTGATTTGCTACAAAAATTGAAGAATACCAACTGGTAGAAGGAAGAAAAACCTGAACAAAACAATCACCAAGACAAGCAGAAAAAAACAAACAACAACAAAAAAAAAACTTGAAAAGGAATCAAAGTAAGATTGAAGAACTGCTGGAAAAGTCATGGAAAAAGAATGAAAAGAGATACAAGTCTAATGATCATACCAGATTGGGAAGTCACAAAGTATAGAAATCAGTGAGAAATATCCTCTAACTTGACAATTTAGTCAATCTAAGAGGATCTGTAAATCAGAGATAATCTTCACTTACAGAAAACAATTCATTTCAAGGAGAATAAAATACTTTTCCACCTAAGACTGCATGATGAAGTCTTCCTTAGGTAGAACCCATCATTCCATAACGATAAAGAACTGAGATCTGTCCTTCAACCTCTGATAGTTAATGCAAAGTTGAAGGTACCCCTGTCACTGTTAAATGCATGGGGGCAAATACTAGGGCTAGCCCGCCTTGGGAGGAAAACCTGCAAACAAAAATTAGTAGAGAGCTAAACTGAACTTTCTGAGGTGATCTGATAGATTCATGCCAGGACTCTACAAGTGCCTATCCATATGTACCGAGGCACAAGAGAATCGATACGAGAGCCCAGCAGGCCGAAGCTCGTGGAGCAAGTGAGCGGCTGCCTTAACTGTGGACTCGGATCAATGGTTCAAACTTCCCGAACCACAGCTGATGAATGATGAGTAAAACCGGGGCCCTACAGCACAGGCACTTGGCAAAGCTGAGACAACTCTATGACATAACAAGTGGAAAGCACATAAGGCAGTGTTTAGCCCGGAATGAAACATGCAACAGCAAATAGTTGAATTTCCTTTTCTCTACATTCCATCAGTTCAGAAATGTTTAAGATCTGTGATATCCTACCTCTTTAAGGGATCCTTTTGGGGTTTCTTGTCTGCTAGTGAAGAAAAAATACATTTGAAAACAAGAGCAGAAAATACACAGAATATTAAAAGCATTTGACATCATAAAATATCCCTTAGAGACCAACTTGGAGTCAATACTACAGAGAACGCTTAGATTCCCCTTCTTTTATTCATCAAAAGGAAGACATCTGATATCACTCATAAATATTAACATTTGCTGCCTCCAACAAACTGCTATTTCCTGTCCCGTAATCCTAGTCAAACCTGTGGAACGGATACAAAGTGCACCATCAGCAGAATCAGCACCATCAACTGACTATGTCAAATCAAACAGCTGTGATTCTGCTGGATGCTGGGCACTAAAAGTAGTTAGAAGAGTGTAACAATGTTGCTGGGACACAGCACATCTGCAGCTCTTCAGTCAACATTGCTTGGTGTAGGAGGAAACATGGAGGGGGGGGATCGACTGCGTGGGGTGTCTTCTTGGCAGGAAAACTATGGGACCACACCGGAGCGGAGGAAACCCATTTTGTGACAAAACAAACAAGTGTGTGAAAACATGGTAAGCCATTCATTCTCAAGATAAAACATTTTTGGAAAGTTTTCTTCTGCACCTGCTAAACTCCACATAAATATATCAAGGCACGGGTCCTTGAAAAATTAGTATTAACTGACAAAATATGGATATTCTCTCCCCAGATGATAGATACAAACATGTATAAGATGTTTTTTTTTATTATATACTTAAGAGAGAACATATGAGCTCTTTGACTATGTTGCTTTAAAATGATAAAAGGGATTTTTAGCACAGTATGAATCAAATAAGGCCATCCACATAATAAATTCATTAAAATGATTTAAAAAATTAGAAATCAGTTCGCTTCTCTTGTCTCAGAATTTCCTGAACAAATCATAAGATGAGGAATACATAAGTGACTGTGTGAACTATGTAAAATGATGTAAAATAATTAAAACTGTAAATTAGGTAAAACACCCATTAAATAGTCACCAAAAAAATCAAAAGTGACTGTAATTTAATTTGCATGATGCCCCTAAAAATGTTACCATGTTAGATTATCATAGCATTCCCTATGAAAATAAAACATTAAGATAAAACCAAAAAGTAAGGCGAGCGTAACTGTTGTGTGAAAAGATTTCACACAGTGTGTCTGAGTCTGTTATCCTTCCAAATCCTGCTTGAACAGCAGACCCTTGGTCGATGTCTGGGAATGGGGATTTGGGGAAGATCTTCATTCCCCAACTGTGCTAAACTATGTGGATAACCAATGTGGTTTCTGCTGAATACCTGCTTGCCTTCTGGGGATGTAGAATTTCAGAACATGCCAGGCTGTACCAAAACCCTGGGTGTTGGGTCTGCGGGGATCCTGGGGCTGGCAGACACCACGCTGAATGGGCTGCCATATTCTGATGCTGGAGGAAATGGGCACATCCTGAGACCCCCACGGGGGGACACCCTTGAAAGCTTGCATGGGTGTTTCTTCACACTTGGCCTCAGACACCTTTTCATTTTGCTGAATTATCCTTGCGTCCCTTCACTTATAATAAGTGAGAACAACTATATATGCAGAGTCCCGTCCGGTGTTCTAGCGAATCACTCAAGCTGGGTGTAGTCTGGCAACCTCTGACACAGCAACATGAAGTGAAATTCTTTTTCTTTTTTTTTTTTTGAGGGTTGCTATCTTAGCTATTATCCCAAAACAATATTCCACAGAATACCTTCACTTAAATCTGGACTGCTTGCTTCCGGTCCTGAAAATGCTTGTACTTCCATCTATTCTACTAAAGGTATAAAAGATACAGATGAAATGAGGATATTAGATAATACTATGAAACAAGCAACAATTCTATTTTAAATAGAACTTAAAAATAGAGAATCCTGATCATTAACAATATGTTCTATAGCATCATAGTTCTTATGAAGAAAATGAAAAGATCACATTGTCAATTTTCTCCCACTAAGCTGGGTTTAATCTCTCTTTATAATAGTTGTGAATCAAACAAGAAACTGGAAACACTATATAAAAATTAACTCGTATATGTATGATAACATACTGATCACAGAATACTTGTTTCCATTCCTGTCCTTACTTCCTTATAAAACGAAAAAAAGTTCTAAACAAGCACCATTTGTTTAAATGCGATGACAAGGGAAATATACACCACACAACCTTCATTTTCTTACACATTTTTTCAGAAAGGCAATACTCCTCAAACTTCCAATGAGCTACAGGCTATTTCTTAAATAATTTCAAAGACCAAGGTATTAAGAAATTACTCAAGGGAGAAATATATACATGCAATTGGCACAGTTTTAATTGTTCTTCCATTCTCAAAATTTTGTATTCTTAATGTTTTCTCTACAGTAGCACTACCATGAGAGTGAGCCACTGTCTGAAATCTTACTTAGGTCACTCTTTTGGTTCCCGATGTTTTGACTTTCTTTCTTTTCAGGAGTCGCCCTAGGGTTCTTTTCTTCCTTATCCTGGCTTAGTAATTTGTAGGCGCTATATGTGAAGAAAGGTAATGAACAATGTGAATTTTAATACATAAGTGAAAAACATTTAAATCCCGAGAGTATTTCAGGTAATAACAGAGATAATATCAAAACTTTCATTTCCCACATACTTCAAATTTGTAAGTGCTACTTTTTTTCAAACAGGTAATTTAAGATGAAAAAAGGCAGCAGAGTACAGTAAATTAAAATTAGCTTAAAATAATGCAAAGTATCTGTATGTCAAGTTTCAAATAGCTTTATGATCCTGGATGAATCATTTCCCTTTGGTTCAAAGTCTTTTGCTGTAAAACATTCAGAAAGTTATTAGGTGATTTAATACACTCAACTTTCCCCAAAACAAAAGCAAACCAAAAAAAAGTTCAGAGAAACACTGAAATAGTGGAATAATTTCTTCTTGAACTTGACTGTAACTTTGTGTAACTACATCTGGATCCCAAATATAACTCAATGTGTACTTTTTCACACATTCAAATATGTGTGATATGTTGTTTGAAAGCCAAATGTTCTATTTTTCAGAAAATGCTACTAATGTTGGTTCATGGCTGCCCTTGCTTTGTGGTTTATAATTCAAAGGCATCTCAGCTATTATAATATTTGTAACTAAATCTGTGTGTGTGTGTATATATATATATAATCTTCTTAAATGAGATTGCAGTTGTCTATATATATATATATATAAAATCTTCTTAAATGAGATTGCAGTTGTCCCTTATAATTGTAACCAATCACATGGAGAACAGAAAGCTAAGAAATCAAGCCTGAAATATTTCTCCTTCTCTACCTATTCAGAATCACAATTAGTAGATTGTCATTAGAATGATGTATAATCCTCACATTCACATCCAATTGACCTGGAAGACATAACCCTGCTTTTATAATACGCAGATACTGATGAGTCATGGATGCGGTTTAGCTTTTCTAACAACCAAATAACCATTCTACTGAATGACCTCCTTGTGAAGGAGATTGAAACCTGAAAATATTTTGAAACTTGACATAGATACAAATCACTTAGTATACTTTTGGTAGAAGGAAAAACAGATCAACCCTACGGAATCTCAGACCAGTTAGTAACCACTATGCTGGGAAGAACAGATATGGAACGTTCCAAAACCCAAGAAACATACCCCACAGAATATAAAGCAGATCTGCTGCCAAAAGAGAAAGGGAAGTCATAGATACCTATATGTGTATATATGAGTGTATATATATGTTATATACTTATATGTATTTATATATATAT
Source organism: Uropsilus gracilis (assembly GCA_004024945.1). NCBI lineage: Eukaryota > Metazoa > Chordata > Mammalia > Eulipotyphla > Talpidae > Uropsilus > Uropsilus gracilis. Next base: position 17,615 of record PVHY01019664.1, on the reverse strand, counting down.
GTGCATGTACATATAGGTATATAGATGTACCCATATATGTACATATATACCTATACGTAAATTTATCTACCTGTATACATATATACCTGTATGTGTATATATGTACGTATATACCTATACATATAGATATATATATCTTTGTAAATATAGTACTAAATATATATAGGATAGGATACCATATAGTACTTATTGTGTATACTACATTTATGTGTAATATATAGTATGCATGTATACATACCTAGATGTGTGTGTACACGTGCATGTGTGTATACATATGCACACAAATACACGTGTGTGTGTCTATGTGTGAACTAAAGATGGTCATGACATTAAAGTCCTAGTGGTATATCCATAGAGACAGAGGAATCTGGATCAGCTGGGTCTTCTTGAGATCAAAGGTAAATCATGACCATTACAAGACCAGTTCAAGGATCCATGTTTTAGTAATAAAATCAGTGTAGACAGAAGAATGATTGGAATGTCTTTCAACCTTTACCCTCCATCCAACTTGGAAGAGAGGAATGCCTTCCCTGAAATGAAAAGAATTCCTGAAATTAAAGAATTCCTTGCTTGGATTCTTGGAAAATGCCAGCAGGAAGAGAGGAGACAGCATCAACGGGAAAATACAGAATTTCCTCTTAAAACGAGCATTTCAAGATGCAAATAACTAGTCAAGAAAAAGTAAAAATGTAATACTTTGTAGAGTTACGCTGAAATTTATAAAGTGGGTGATGTTAGAATCACTGAGAAGAAAGATCTAAACATGCTGAGATAAGGGATCCTGTTCCCACTACTACCAGCAACCGGTCTAACCTTGGCTTGGCTTCTGGCGGGTGATGACTAACTCGATGCCAATTCACCGATGTTCACCCAAACTATGAATTCTCACCTGTTACTTAAGAAACAGCAGTTCCACTATTAAAAACCCCAGGTTAGTGAGAGTTAGCATTTTAATTGAAACACTTACTCCATGAATTGACCACGAAGAGCATACTGTTCAGCAGTCATTCCAGAAGAATGAGCGGTATCCTTAACGCCCTTCCCAAGGAGAAGCTGAATGATATCTGTTTTATCATAATCGGAAGCCAGCACAAGGGCTGATCTAAAATAAAAGAGATAATCTCACCCTTAGGAATGTTAATTAAGTTCCTTAGTAATTACTTGAATCTACTTAACCCAGTTAATCCTTTGCCTGTCTACAGAACCGATATTCCCATTTATTCCTTGATCAGTTACATTATCATTTAGAGGTCAAATAAAGAAAAGTTATTTGCAATCTTACAATAATAACATTGACAGCAATGGTAATAACGGTTGCGATCCATGACGGTGATAAGCGATGCCAGCATGAAATGAAATGTTGTATCTATAACCTTCCACAAATCACCCTCAAAGTTACACAGTTGACCTTTGTACAATGTGGAATTTGGGGCCACAGACATCCAGCACAGTTGAAAATTCTTGCTTTTGACTCTCCCAAAACTCAACTATCAGTAGACTGCTATAGACCAAAAACATTATTGATAACAGACAGCTGATTAACACATACTTTGTCTTTATAGATATTCTTACAATAAAAAAGCTAGAGAAGAAAAAATGTTATGAAGAAATTGAGAAGAGAAGGCACGTTCACAGTCCTGTGCTATGTTGATGGATACCTGAGGCTTACCCCATGCCTTGCGCTCGTGGAAATAGAAACAGGAGGTGGCCATGAATCATTAGAGTGCAACAGTACACACTCTAGTCAATTTTATGCAGCAACTGACATTGAGGTAGCCAATTAGAGTAGCGCCATTTTGCCCTGGTGGACAGAGTCCAGCAGGAGAGAATAAAAGGGGACTAAGGGCAAGGATTGATTCAGTGACTGTGGGTGCAGACATTGAGGCTGGGGTTGGAGCAGCCCCCAGGATACAGGATTGAGTAGTTCAGCTTTTGCATCCCAGGGAGACTGGGGTTGTTGTCCTTTGGAAAGTGAAAACGGCATAAAGAGCTCCCATGAGCCGGCCTTGGAGGAGAGAAGTTTGCAAGTATCATGGAGCTGACCCATGCGGCTGAAGGACCCGTGTGTAGCTCTGGACTTAGAGGCTGGGACTGAATTGTGTGGGAAGCAACCCAGGGCCTTTTGTGGTCTCAGGGACTCTTTTTCTTAGTTTCCCTTCTGTAAATAAGTTCTGTTTTGTTAACTTTAAACCTGGATGGTCTTGCAACTGCTTTACGTTTTATGATAACCAAGACAAGGTAAACGATCCTTGGGCTAGTCTGCTGCAGGTGGTTTGCCCTGTCTTAGTTGCCAAATAAAACCAGGTGCAAAAGCTAAACTTAAAAGGGGAAAAGTTGGAATTGAGATCTGGCACTCCCAGGCCCTTTCTAGCCTGCATGGCAGTTGCAAGACCAACCAGGTTAAAAGCTAACAAAACAGGACTTATCTACAAAAGAGAAAAAAGAAGGGAGTCCCTGAGGCCACAAGAGACCCATGGTCACCACTCACTGCAGCCCCATTCTCTAAGTACAAAGTTACCGGTGGGGTCTTCAGCCACATGGGTTTAAGAAAATGGTGTCTTTTCTTTGTCCGAAGCCTGAAGTGGGGATTTCACACCAAATGAAGGGACAAAGATGACACTGTCAATCGATCTTCAAGATACACAGTTTTCACCTAGGCAAAACCCTCCATGAATTACGATAGAGAAATTCCTTTCTGGACACTTCTCCAGCTGGCAAAAAAAATGAAGGAAAACAAGCAGATGGGACTATATCAAACTAAAAAGCTTCTGTACAGCAAAAGAGACAACAGAAAAAAACAAAAAGAAGACAACAGAAAAGGAAAAAATATTTTGCCCTCCACAAAAGTGATAAAGGATTAATAATGAAGATTCACAAGGAACTCACACAACTAAACTAAAGTAAAACAAGAAGCCCAGTCAAAAAATGGGGAGAACTAAAAAGACACTTCTCCAAAGAGGAAATACAAATTACCAACAGGCACATGAAAAATTGCTCAACATCACTAGCAACCAGGGAAATGCAAATCAAAACCACAATGAGATACCACCTTACACCAGCAAGAATGGCCCACATCAATAAATGGGCAACTGCAAGTTGGCATGGATGTGGAGAGCAAGGAATGCTCTTACATTGCTGGTGGGAATGTAAACTGATCCAATCACTATGGAAAGCACTAATGAAAATGAAACAACCATTTGACCCAGCAATTGCTCTTCTGGGATTCTACCCAAAGGAGACCTCAACGTGGGTACAAAGGGACACCTGTGCTCAGATGTTTATTGCAGCACTATTTATAATTGCAACAACAAGGAATTAACCCAAATGCCCCAAAACAGGTGATTGGATGAAAAAGATATGGTGCATATACACAATGGAATATTGCTCATCAATTAAAAATGACAAATTTGATGATTTTAGGTACATGGCTGTACCTAGAAGAAATCATATTAGCAGAGACATGTCAGAAAGATAAAAACAGAAACCAAATGTTTTTACTAATATATGAACAACCAAATGAAAAGTACACTACTGGGGGAGGGGACCAACTGGAGTGGCCAGGGAGGGGAGGTGGAGGGTGACCCCCAGGGATTACAATGATATGAAATATATATATAATTATTTTTTTAAAAAAAAGCTGTAGGAAATAATAAAAGTTATAGAGAATGTTGAATATGTGTGTACAATATATTGAATTTCAAAGCTCAGTGAATAAACAACAGAATTGAATAGTTTTTTTAAAAAAACAGAGACAGTTCTCAGCATGCCTTTGCTCCAACCCTGAAGTTTCCCGAGTCACCAAGACATACTCAAGACAGAGGCAACAACAGCTTCAAGTATTTCCAGCTGAAAACAGCAGTTATCCAAAAGGTGACAAACACTCTCACAGCTTCAGAGGGCCCGTGTGGGTCTCCTTCCTTCAAGGCTGGAACAGCAGCTTCATGACACCTGCAAACTTCTTTCCTCCAAGGTTGGCTAATGGGAGCGTCTTCATGCTTTTTGCACTTCTCAAAGATCAACAATCCCAGTCTCCCTGGGTGGTAAAAGCTGAAATTCTCAATTCTATAGCCTGGAGGCCACTACAGCCCCAACCTCAATGTCTGCACCCACTGTCACTAAACCAATCCTTGCCCTCCATCCTGTTTTATTCTCTCCTGCCGAACTCTGCCTCCTAGGGCAAAATGGCATTACTCCAATTCTGCTACCTCACCCCCATCGCAATGATATAAAACTGCACATTTTCTTTGACCAAGAATGGTAACACGCACACTCTGTGTGTGTAAGTTTTGATAGATTTTCATTTTTTTAGAGGAGGTTGGTGTAAATTTTATGGTAGTGATAAAACACATTATCATTCACATATAATTTATACGCTGTGGTCTATCTTCTTAACATTTTTAATATTTCAGGCTCTTTTGTAGAATTGTTATACCATTCCAAGAAATTCCCCCATATATTTATTTTTATTTATTTTTTTTTTTTTGAGACTAGGTCTCGCTATTTTTGCCCGTGGAACCGCAGGCTCTCGTTGCCCAGGGTACCACAGACTCAAGCAATCCCCAGCCTCAGCTTCCCAGGTAGCTGGGATTACAGGCGCGCGCCACCACGCCCAGCTATTTTTTTTTTAGAACTAGGTCTCGCTACGGGCCCCAGGCGGGACTCGAACCGCGATCCCTAGCCCTGGCCGCTTCATAGGCTGAAGCTTACAAGCACGAGCCACCGTGCCCGGCAATACTTATTTTTAAAATCCACATTCCATGAATTTAAAACTTGCGCTTTGCAAGGGTGAACTGTACTATATTATCTTCATTTTCATATCATTATATACTAGTGGAGGGTTAGTAATGTTTCCAATGTCATATACCCAGCAAGTGAGGAATTAAACCAAGGCTTGTACAGCCTGAAATCCCCCTCTTCTCTGTCACCTATTTATGACTTTTCTTCATAAAAATGTATAATTAATTAGATACCTTTCTTACACCCATACCAACTTCAAATAAATGAGAAATGACAAAGGTGAAACCTGATGATCCTACAGCAGCTAGTAACAGTAATCACAGTAACAAAGGGATGTAACCTGATACAATCAGTAACTTCAAAGAAAGCAATCCATCAAAAATACTATCCAAAGAACAGAATCAAATACTGTCTACATTCAATATGTATCTTTTAAGGAAAAATATAATGGAAAGGAAAGATGATAGTACTATTAGTCAAAAGATTTGTAAGTTCAGTTTGGTGCCATCTAGTAAACTAAGAGTAGAGTTCATATTTCACATGACTAATAAAACTCGTATGAAACCATGGAAGGTAACATAAGAACATATGACCAAAAGAGTCAGATCACAGTGACATCAGCATATATAATAAAGAAATAAGAAGTCTGCTATGTTGTTTTTCAAATTGTACAGTAAAAATACTTGGTTCTCCTCCTAACAGGACATGTTGCTATTTTTCAACAGACTGATAAATGATGATCACCCTCTTCTTATTCATTTAATCCTTCTGTTTTGGGTGATGGTTACCACTGCAGTAGAATCTAAAATTTAAAATAATATACCTGCTTAGTGCATCTCTAGCATGTACATCTGCCCCATTCTTTATCAAAAATGGTACTACTTTGGACTTTTTGCTATGTAAAGTTTGCAAAAGTGGTGTGATCCATGCTGAAAAGCAAGAAAATAATTTGGAATGAACAAAATAACACGTTTTAAATGGAATTTTAAAATTTGAAAGAGAACCGCTGAACTTGAACACATAATAGAGCAAATTAAAAGTAACCCACCCTTCTCACCAAGACTGTTTCACAAGTCCCATTCTTTCACCTTATTTAAGTACTCCCTCCACCCCAACTTCAGTAGATGCAAAGTCATTTTCCAAAATTCGTTCAAGATTTTCCTGGTCCCAAGAATCTGGCTTCCATCACTGAATTTACCATGGTATACCTTATTTGACTGCTCACCACCTAAACCAAGAGCTTCTTGAGGTCATGGGCCTATTTTTTTAATCATTGCATCTCCAAATTCTATAATAGTAATAGATGCAGTAAGAATTTGCATTGAATTGATAAATTCAATAAATTCAATGGTTATCTCTGGAGTAGTAGCTCACAAATTAGAGTCCAAACTATGTCTATTTTTAGTAGACATTAGGGAGGATGCCCCACCAGAAACACTCCATGATCATCTCTCATTTAAGAAATAGTAGAAAATGGTCCATGTCCTGTTCTAAAGATGGTGTTCAATTTTGCTGAATCCACTTTAAGCAGTCCTTTCTTATGGCAAACATTACATGTCAGGGATTAAAATATTGCAGGTATCATTTTGAGGCCTCTATACTAAAGGTGATGGTTTTCCCCAGGCAATGCAAATGGGCTTGGTTCTCTTCTGCCAGATGTCACCATTAGGCATGCTCACTCCACTAGAGTCACTAAGGAAATGGGGTCTGAATTGAATAACATAGACTTCAAATGAATTCTTGCTTCTTAGTAAACGGTGCTTGGTTTATCTCCTAGTGGGAAGATGAAAGTTCTCTATGTTAGATATTAGAAAGCTCAATAGGACATTTTGTTCTCAATTAGAATGATAACCCTGAGGCCCTAATGCTTATGCAGTTCTTTTAAATTCATTTTTATTCTGCTTGCATCCAAGGAAAATTTTGTTTCCCTGTGTTGTTTCATTCTTAGGGGAAAAAAACACTTGATAGGGGAATAGTACTTTTTGAAAAAAATGACCTTTAATCAATTCAGTGTCCCTTGCACAAATATCTGCCAAGCATGCCGACACAAATCCTAAACCCCTCTACTGCATCTTTTAGAAATATTTGTCAAGTGAAATCTCAGACAACTATTAAAAGTATTTTCATTTGGAGAAGGCCTGAGCTTCCGAATATGTAAACGGAACCCTATGGAGGTCAGGGTTCCAATTGCAAAAGGTAATGTATGGCCAGATGGAAATGCAGATGGACTGGATTCACTCTAACCTGCTTCCTCTGTACAGCCATGTCCCACTGAGGAGCTATGCAGGATTGAGCAGGGTCTTTCTATGGGGATTCGGATTTGGCAGCACAAATGGATGCCCGTGTTGAATGTCAAGGCATGACCTGACCCCTTGCCCTGATTTAGTCTGCTGGTTCTCTTTCCCATGGCTATGGATCTCCATTTTTCCATTTCTCCTCCCACTCATGTGCTGACCACCCCTTTCCTAAACCCAAGCAGAACACCCAGTCCATGTCTTTAGACTCTTGTGGGCTCTCAGCCTACACCTACTACCAGGCACTTAGGAAAAGTTTCTCCATGAGGTGGACAGGTGATGAGGTGACAGACTTTGGCCCATTCCATAGGTACCATCTTTCTCGAGACCTCCCTGACTTAATTTTAGAGCTGTTTCTTGCTGACAGGGCCTCATGCATAGTATTCGGTATGAATAGATGCCTGCATCAGTATCAGACGGGGATAGAGATGATAAAGTGTTTTGTGGCTCAGATGAAGAATGTTTTGTGGCTTACAACACCTAACTCAACAATGTCATAAAGAATAGTAGTTGGTTTATACCTGGTTTCTCACTTCAGTATCTGCTCTGTGTGAAAGCAGGTCTCCTATTAGTGATACTTCATCCTGAAGGACAGCATGGTGGAGAGCAGTATAGCCTGAGAAGTCTTGAATATTTGCATCGGCACCATGTTGCAGCAGGAGCTGCGCACACTCTCTGCCGCGGAATTGTACTACCTGTCAAGATCACACACAAAAATAGTAAGTGTTAGGAATTCAATGTGAACTTTCTAGGGGTTTTCCCAATTAGATAACCTAAACAGGGTGAATGAGAGAAATACACTTTCAGTCCAAGTAAATGACGTCAAATCCATGTCATGCTGGTGTAGTTGGCAACCACATACATACCTTCATCAGAGCTGTCCTGTTTTCATTGTCACACAGGTTAAGCTGGCATCCTTTCACCATTAGGTGGGACAGTATAGCATAATAACCATAATAACCATGAGCAACAGCCAGATGGAAGGGAGTCCTATGAAACTGAGAGACCCCTTTAGGAAATCACAGTGGGCCATCCTACCCCAAACACATCATTCCTCATGGCACTGCAGACCAGACACAAAATAGCAAGTCTTTCATATGTCTGTGTCTCCAAAACAATATCTCACTTTCTTCTGCGAAAGTACATTTGTTAGCTTTTCTTGCCACCCCTTCATGAAAGAGCAGCCTGCTTGAATCAAAAGAGCCTGATTTGGACTCAACTGAGCTTGAATACTACTTTATTCTCTCACTTAGCAGCTATTGCTTCAGCTTTCTATGGTTCAATTTCTCATTAACACAGGGGGTAAAAACAGTTGCTGTCTTACAGGACACTGGTGAAGTGTCCATGAGACTATGCAAAATGTTCAGCTTAGTTCCTGGCAGAAAAAGCAGCTCAATATTGTTGGATCTTATTTTTATTGCCACAACTAGTGCCTTATGAAGGCAAGAACTCAAACAAAATGAGTCAAATACACCTACCCTGCAGGTATGTTCATGGCTTACAGGGAACACTGCACTTCACTGATACTAAGGTGCTCGCAGCCTCTCGCATTTTAATATTCCTGACATGGGAATGCAACGTAAAATCCATAATGCGTCATCACTATAGTTGACAGCATTTTAAAACTCTTATTTGTACAACAAAGAGTGGAGCATCGCATAATCCACGGTGTGATAGATTAAGTGAAATGTAGTCTAAACAACAGGTCTATTGCAGTTCCAGTCACATGACTGGCAGTTAAGCAAATTGTAGTTTCTAAACTGGCATGTGGCAAGAGAACTGAAATAATAAAAAATGATTTTTCAATTTTCATTTTTACATTCTTCAAGAAACTAGCTAATGTCAACTTAGGCTTCCTGTCAATAGAAATGGCACTTCTCATTCACTATTTTTATTGATGCAAGGTGACAAAGTCAGTCACTCCCATGATTCAATTAGTATTCAATAAGACTATATATCTTTAAGTGGGCGAATAAAGACTATCTTTCGTCACATCCTGACTTCAGAAATTCTTTGGTTTCAAAGAAGGCAAAACAAACTGTCACTGAGATCAGGTGATAATACCTGACGGCAGTTTGAAATTTCTTGACTTGTTCAGACAGGACTATATCTAGTTTCTCAGGGGAAAAGCTATAGAAATGTCTGCTACTTACCAGGTATTCAGGCTGTAACTGATGAATAAAAATGGATTGAAAGAACGGATAAATACTTTGGAGACCTCAAAGCGGATGTGATTGAATCTCCATTACTGCCTGTGGGAAATTCACTACTCACCACCCTTCCAAGAAGTGGCAGCACCGTCTACCCCTGCCCTGACACTGAGTTGCTGGTTCATGCAGCCGCCCTGAACGTAAACCACCTTGTCTCCAAGGGAGTGGAGGCTGCCACCCGTTCACAATCTTTTTTTCCCTACTTATTTATTTTTTATTTATATATATTTCATATCATTTCAGTTCCTGGGGGTCACCCACCACCTCCCCTCCCCGCCCGCTCCAGCTGGTCCCCTTTCTCCCCTTGTGTAGTTTCATTTGGTTGACCATATATTAGTGAAACCATTTGGTTTCTGTCCCTTTCTATCTGGCTCGTTTCTGCTAGAATGATTTCTTCTAGGTACATCCAGGTGTCTATAAATTCATCAAATTTGTCATTTTTAATTGATGAGTAGTACTCCATTGTGTATATATACCACATCTTTTTCATCCACTCATCTGTTCTGGGGCATTTGGGTAGTTTCCATGTCCTTGCAATTATAAGGAGTGCTGCAATAAACATCTGAGCACAGGTGTCCTTTTGTACCCACATTGAGGTCTCCTTTGGGTAGATTCCCATAAGTGCAACTGCTGGGTCAAATGGCAATTCCATTTTCATGAGTTTGAGGGTCCTCCACACAGCTTTCCATAGTGGCTGAACGAGCTTACATTCCCACCAGCAGTGTAAAAGTGTTCCTTTCTCTCCACATCCACGCCAGCACTTGTTGTTGCCTGTTTTTTTGATGTGGGCCATTCTTACTAGTGTAAAGTGGTATCTCATTGTGGTTTTGATTTGCATTTCTCTGATTGCTAGTGATATTGAGCAATTTTTCATGTGCCTGTTGGCCATTTGTAATTCCTCTTTGGAGAAGTGTCTTTTTAGTTCACAATCTTTTAACCTAACTTTCAAGATGGAAAACAAAATTTGGTTTATGAAAATCATCATCAAAGATAATTATTTATAGCAATAATAACAGTAACCATCATTTTTGCTTGTTATTTGTCTTTTCGTAAAATAGCAACAACAATGACTCATTGATCATTGCCAACAACTATAAATGTTCTTAGCAAAGTTATATAACATCATATGTAATTCAATATATGCACCATACAATCAGCAAGCCAATATTAAAAGAGTCCCTTTACTTCTGAAAGAGGCAAAAATAAGTCACTAGGTACCAATCCTCAAAAAAAAATATTGGAAAAAACAGAAAGAAAGTAGTCTTATCTGGGAACATCCATATTCCTGCTGTTCTCCTGGATGCTACATTCACGATAAACTTACACTACAGCATGTGTGCATTTCCTTGCAAAATGGCATTAAAAATATTACCTCTAACACAATAGCTCAACTATAAAAATCTGATCACAGTTTGCATATAGTTTCACATAATATAGATTATATCAGGTTCTATTTATTGTCCTCACTAAAGGGTCTGCCAATATACACTTCTGCAAGTAATTATGCTTGTATCTCTACCACTTGCTCATTTTCGATAGTAACAAATGAGCTCATGAGTGCACTGAAATTTATTGGTATCATCCACTGCATGACTCCTACGTTACTCTTTATGCCATGCTGAGAAAAAATAACCGCATGTTAAACCTCTCTGTTTCCTGAAGACATTCTACAATGATGTGAACTAATAATGGATGCAGGGAAGACATACTTTTAAATGTGGTACTTATAAACTAGTTGCTTATTCAAAAACAGAAAAACAAGGTGTGAACCACACAATTGCCATTGTTCCACATCACCGCAAACACAACAGATGGAAAATTATTATTTCACTCCTTTTGCTTCAATTCCCTGACTAGCTCCCATAAAAATATATTCCATTATACATAGGTCACATGGAGATATAAAAAAGCTGTACTTGGGCACTTAGTCCAATTTCAAAAGAGGCATTTCATTTTATCTGAGTTCGAAACTATTCTATATAAAACAAAGATGTATTTTATCTGATACAAATAGGCCGCAGGCATGTGGAGCGATGCATTGTCATTTATTTGGAGAAAGTGAGAAAGTTGTTCATGAACTTCAAAGTTCTTCCTTTGGGTGGCATCCTTAGGAAGGGAACTGTCAACATCAAAAAGGCAACAGAAGATCTGGTAACAAACACAACCACAAAACATAACAGGCAAAAGCCACCCCTCCCACGCACACACACTCAACAAGGTAGCTGGACCAGGCTCCAGGCATGCACTGCAGGTGCCAGGGGCCACAGCTGGCTCCAGCAAGCACCCTAAAATGACTTAGCACCGAGGAAGCGGGCGGGGGATCCACACACTAAAAAGGTGATGCTCCTTCCGATAATCCAGTGAAGTTAATGATAAAATCCACCGCATAAGCACTTTCTAACACTACCATTTTAAGCAGTGCTGGAAAAAACGGAATGGATTTCCTGAAGATATTTTATTTTTTTATTTATATATAAATTTCACAACATTGTAATCTCAAGGATTTGCACCCCCCCCACCTTCCCTCCCCTTCCCCCCCTTTCCCTCCTGGTCAAAGTTGTGCACTTCAGTTTGGTGCTTAACTTGTTTAGAATGAAGATAATGGATTGTAAAACGTGGCACTGATCGCAAAATGACCTTTGGAAAAGTCAAGAGCAAGTGAAACTCTGAGCCCTCACTACCTCATCATTGCAAACTTGTGGATGGAAATGATAATCATATTCCTTTTATACTTCAATGCCTTTTCTTACCTGGGACCCTAGGTATTTCTTCTAACATCCAATGGTCTCTCATTGAAACACTAAAAAATCTACTATGTGCAAGATAATTAAAAACTGTTCTCTGAAAAATGAAGATGCATTTTTCTTTGGTAGTGATGTGCCCTAAAAGCACCACCATGTGTATTATCACTTACTTTGGCATCCCTATTATTGGGGGGGCAGAGGGTATCCACTCAGGTGACTGAGCCTGTCTTCAAAAATCCTGCTTAGGAAGGCCATGGTCAACATCAAAACTCCATAAAGAGGCACTAGTCCCTTCTGGTACTTTTCTTGTTTGTATAGCTACAGGTTTTCATGTACATTCCAACCGGAACTTCGTAAGTCAAACTTAAAAATTCAGCAAAAACTAGCTACTTTGTCCCAGGAGTCAGCAGGAACAACTCCATCCTCTGAATAATTCATGCTTTCTTGCTAAGGCGAAATGTCACCTGTGTCAGGTTCTAAATTCTGAGGTTGTTTGCACAATGGTTATTCTACTCTATTCTAGTCTATTTACTTCTCTGACCGCTCCACTGTGAGTCCAGGCCTGGTCTGTGGGAATTGATGGTACATTTTGATCCCTTGCTGGGCAAGTCTTCCTCAGCTAAGGGAAAACCGTCCACATTCTGTTTCAGCAAGAAAGGCCAGCGTAACCAACTTTTTACCACCTTCTACTTGGATTTGGCTTGGAAAAGTGGTGACACTAGCAAGTCCTGTTCTGACCAGCCGAGTCTCCCTGCTCTGGAACCCAGGGCCATCTTCCCCTTCAGGGCTTCCTTTTCAGGTCCCTCAGAGAACACAGTTGCACAGGCGGCAAGTGCTCGGCAAATGGGCTTGGGGTGTCTCTGAAGAACTGTCAGCCTAGGAGCCGAGCTGCGATGGGAAGGACGGCTCTCCTCCTGCACTTCTCCACAGCAAAGATCACGCAAGGACAAGGGCTTGTGCGTGCCAGGGAAAATGCTCCACTTGCTTCTTTCCGTTTCTCTCCTTACTGACGTTGAGATCGATCTCATGCTGCTCAGTAAGGAGCCAATTTGCAGAAAGTCCCCCAGAAGTCGCTGTTTTTGTCTCCACTGCACAGCGAGCAAGTTGGGAGCTGGACCCCAGCAGCCCAGGGGGTCCCTTGCCAGGAAAAACAGCCTAGCTGACGCCCACAGGGGCACAAAAGCTGGGCTCCCCCAGGCTGAACCCACAAGTTGCGCTTCTCCCAGGCCCTCCCACCTTCTCCCTGATGGCCTCGATGTCCCTGGTACCTTTTCTTGGGGTCAAGCCTATTCACGCTCCATCCCTGAGCAGTACCGTCCTTCACTTTGATGATGTTACCACTCAGTACCGCTAGGTGGGTTTTCGGGAGACCTATTTCTCCCATGTGACCTTATGAAAGGTCACTTTGGACGACAGGGTCTCCGGAGGATCCCCCCTGGAAGATGTAGGTGGACAAAGTGGAGACGGAGTCTTGGTAAAGGAAGCTAAGAAATGTCTTCATGGCTCAACCCAGAATTCCGGAGAGGCTTCCCCTCCCCCCCCGGGCTTGTCAATGTCACCAGCACCCAACACTGTCACTGCCGGCTGAATTGCCAGTCAGACAAGCGCCACTCGCGGAGCCAAGGACTGATCCGGGAGCCAAGGCAGATCTCCACGATCCACCAGAGCCAAGCCCCAGCAGGGTTCTGAAACTTTCAGTTGGAAGAACCACGGTTGCCAAGCAACTCCAGTAAACAGCTCTGAGTGGCAGGTGCCTGGGAGTGTAGATGTGATGTAGCAGCACATGCTTGGAGCACAGCCCCACCCCCACCCGCACCCCCCCCAAACACACACACACTCACATGCCATTCAGTGCGTTCACTACCAGGCAATCACCATTGGTGTCTCTCCCCCATGTGCCCCAAAAGGCCCCACCGACAATAGATGTTCCGCTGGCATCCAGTGTTGTCATGCTAGGAAGGCTACAGTAGCTGAAGTCTGAGGGTGTGGGGTCTCGGGAGGCCATACACAAGGGAGCAGGACCGGGGTCCCGGGCTCCTGGCACATAGACAGGGGGGAGGGTATTGCAGCGGGAGGGTAGAAGAGGGTGCAGGGGTCATGGGCACCCAAAAGCAAAGGGAAAGTCACTTGAGAACATCCGTGTTCTGTCAGCTCACTGGGAACACAGGGTCGTCCCATAGCAGCAAGGATGACAACTGCCTCTAAATGAAGCCCTGGGAAGGCTGTGCCGTAGCCCGGGGCCAAGGAGGAGAGGGCAGTGGTGCCCACCAGCCACTGGGTATATGCCCAGGTTCCCTGGGATGTGGCCGCTGCCAGGACCAGGAGTGGCTACTGCATCTTTTGCCAGGAGACAGGGCACTTCCCCTGCCGGCTGGGTATTGGGCAGGAGAGGCCAGGAGGCTGGTGTCCTGCAGGACGGTCAGGGGCCAGTGTCTAGCAGTTATAGCAGCCTCTGTCCTCTGCAGGTTGGGTTGAGTCCTAGGTGGACACTTCCATGGGGTTGCGAGGGCCAGCTGGGGCCACGCGTACAGAGGCTGCTGAGCCAACCCTGCAGGCCTTGGCCTGGGGCCTGGGGCTTGGGGCAGGGCTGGACATGGATGAGGGATAGGCTGCCCCGAGACCACTGTCCCCAGAGCCCTGGCTTGCAGCTCTTCCCTCTGCTTTGCCACCCGCTGGGCCTGGGTCAGAACCTCAGACGCCTCCCACAGACAAGTCCCCAAGTGTCCCTGCCCTGGCCCCAGCCAGCATGTCCCCAAGCCCATGGCCCTGCCCCAGTCCCAGCCCGGCTTCCCGTCCCGCCCCCCAGGAGGCATGTCCCATGTCCAAGGCCCCTGTTCCCCAGCCCCTGCAGGCATGACCCAAAGCCTGTGGCCTCTGCCCTCAGTAAAGCCCAGATGCCCCTAACAGGCCTGTCATTAAGCCTGTGGCCCTGCCTCCTGCCCCCTCTTGTTGGCCTTGCCAAGCCCCCAGACCACCCACCATGACCAGCACCTTCATAGGCATCCAAGCTGCTGCCAAGCCCATGGGACAGGCCTGAGAGAGGCCACTGCTGCAGCTGCCCATCAGGCTTGCAGCCCTGCGTCTGCTCGGCTGTGCCACCCACCCTCTGACCGCATCGGGGTGAACCGTGAGGCAGGCCGCTCCCAGCACCGCTGCCAGCAGCAGGCACAGGGCACAGAAGCATCCAAACAGCTGACGCCAAGTTTGGAGGAGAAAACTCACCATGGACACCTGATGCTTTCCCAGGGGGGCAGCCAGACCTGGTGCTGGGAACAGCACTGCCCCTCAATCCACTCGCCTCCCCCCAGGTAACCCTTCCATGGCATACTGTGCTTTTAGGTTTGCAGACTTAGCTTTGCACTGGGCAGTCAGTTCGTGCTCACTAGAGGTCTAGCAATGTCTTCTCATTGCTGGTTGCCCTCTCCAGTCCATTCTCCTTGCCAGCCCATTGTCTCTTCACCCCATAGATCTACCCTCTGGCTTAGGGGGCCTTGCCCCCAGACATTGTCAATAAAGAAAGTTCTCGGTGTGGGTAGGCATCCACTAATGGATTTTGGGGATCACCTCCTCTCCCTCAGTTTGCAGATTTACTGTGAAGCTGATGCCCTGACTCTGAGGCCCTCCTCTCCTAAGGCATGGGGTGGGGTTCCTTGTTTCCTTGGGTGGCATATCCCCAGTGAGGCTGTAGGTGCAGTTCTGTGATAGATCTTGATCACGGTCATTACTCCAGTCCAGTATGTATTGTCTTTCTCGATGTTCCTTGTCCTGCGTCCCACACAGACACATGGGCAGGATCTTTATCTGGTCCCTCACCCATTCTGCCATGGTTTGCAATGTTTGTGCTCTTCTTATTCCTCCTGAGGACTAAGTGGAGTGAGAGTGAAACAGCAAGGGGGTCTTAACCCCTGTTATTTCCAAGGGAGCCCCATTATTTCTGGACCCTCCGGTGGATCCAGTCGTACTAGCATGCCAGTCCAACCTGAGTTCGTAGGTTGGCCTGTGAGTCCCTCCTACCAGCTAGACTGTTGGCAGAAGGTACCTGGTAGGTGGGAAATGGGTGCAGCCACCAGGCAAGGTAGGCTGTTGGCTGTGGTACAATCAGGACACATGCAGTTCCCATGAGCCAATCTGGTTGGAGCTTCCCAAGTCAGCTCTCACACCCAACCCACCCACTGGGACAAAAGTGGAAGGGACCCAGTGCCAGTGAAACCTCCATTTTCTTAGTTGTTTGTTTGTTTGTTCACTTCTTTTATTATTTTTGGCCTGCTTACTCTGTCTCTGACATTTGTAGTACTAAACGCATCTCAGTTTTCTCCTGCATTCATAATAGGTATTGCACTATACTTTCCCCCCTTTGCCAAACCATCCTTGCCCAGAGTTCACTCCCTCCATCCCTCTCCCCTTCCAGCCTCTTCCTGGTCCCTCTGGTACCCATTATCTTTTCTCCCTTGTTCAAATTTTACTCTTACCATTTTATTGCAGGTAAATGTCTGTTGGGTATTTATATCCACAGGTGAGTGAAAGAGCTGGTAGTCTGTTTTTACTTTTGGACTTACTCCACTCAATATTATCACCTCCTGGTCCTTCATTCTGTCCTTAGTACCACCCTTTGATATTTCCTCCTGGTGTGTGATGCAGCATTTAGTACCTGGCCCATGGATCTTACCATTCATCTGCTGAAGGACTGTTTTTGTGGTGGTTTCTTTTGAGGTACAAAAGCTTTTGTGTTTGATGTAGTGCCACTTGTTTAGAGTCGCTTCTGTCTCCCCGATGTTGAGGTTTATTCCCCAGCACATCTTTGTAGCAGTCGTCCTATAGTGTGTCCCCTGTATTATTTTTTTTAAATACTTCATACTTTTGGTTCTTGCATTCAGACCTTAAATCCACTTGGAGTGAGTTTTGTGTGTGGAGATTAGTAAGGATGTTGCTTCATATTTTTGAAAGTGGCTCTCCCTGTTTTCCTAGCATTGTTCATTCTGGAGGCTGCTTTTCCTGCATTATATGACCATAGCTCCTCCCTCAAAGATTAACTTTTGTCTTTCTATGGCTTTGTCTCTGGGCTTTCAGTTCTCTTCTATTTATCTGCATTTCTGTTGTGTCCCAGTAACCATGCTGTTCCGTTGCTGTCTAATACTGTTGGAAGTCAAGGAGTGTGATCTTTTCATTTTTCTTTTCTCCTCTCAAGAAATTTTTTAGCTCTTTGACACCTTGTTTCTATAAAAATGTAATTATTGTTCTATCTCCTTTAAGAAGTCATTAGTATTGGATAGTTATTACATTCATTTAGGAATTGCTCTGGGCAGTGTGACCATTTTAATGATTCAACCATGAACCCAGGATATCTTTCTATGTTTTTGTGTCTTACTCGCTTCAATGGAGTTTTATAACTTGAATATACAAGACTTTCACCTCCTTCATTGTTTACTCCTGGGTATTTCAGTCTTTTTGATGGTTGTCAGTGCAACTACAATGCCTATTTCCCTTCCTTATGATGGCTGTTTGTGTAAAGAAACACCACTGATATTTGTGTATTGATTTTTGTTTCTTGACATTCATCTGTCATTTCTTGACTTTTTCCATGGAGTCTTTGGTTATTCTAAGTTCATTAACATGTGATCTGTAATTAGTGA
>PVHY01019663.1:0-26997 GCA_004024945.1 Uropsilus gracilis | reverse complement strand
AGGGGAAGGTGGGGATGGGAGAGGGTGGGGGAGGTGACGGGTGGGGGGCTCAGGGTTCAGTTCTCTCTGACTCAGAAATACTCTACTATGACCCCAAGACCAGCCTGCAGTGAGAAGAGGGGCCGGGGGCAAGTAGAAGGACCCTCCCCCCAAATCCAAAAGCTCCTTGCTTTGGATTCAAGCAGAACATCATCAGGCTCCTTGGTTTCCCGGACTGAGGGCAGCTAGGAAGAAAGTCTTGGCTATGCCCTGCGTTGCTTGGATCCGCTCACACAAAGCATTCCCAAGAGAAAGAGGGGGGGGATGACAAACACCCCATCCCGAGACTCCGTGAGGCTGCTGAGGGGTCCTCTGGAGGAAGGAGAGGGCCACCGCAGGCTTCCGGAAGCTGCAGAGTGAATATGTACATGAGACTGAGGCAGAAGCTGGCAGCGAGCTAGTCCCTGACAGGGGAGAGTGGGGAAGAGGCCACGTTTGGAAAAGAAACACAAACCCCAAGATCAACACCGTTAATGGAAGTGAGCGATCGAGGTGTGCTGAACCTGGTGGTTCTTGATAAGATACAGGGGAAATGCGCCTGGAAAAAACAACAGATCCCCCCCCTTTGGTAAATACAGTGGTGGGGAGCGGGCGGGGAACGGGGTCAGCAGGTTCAGGCCTCCGCAGAGGTTTGGAAAGCAGTTTCCCAATCTTGGCACCAAGGCCGCTTGAAGCTGGGTCATCCTTGGGAGCCAGGCTTGTCCTGTTCCTGGCCGAATGCTTGGTGGCACCGCTGGCCTCTCCCACTACATACCAATGATACCTCCTCTCAGGGGCCACAGGCTAAAGAAAGTCTCCAGCCATCGCTAATGGCCCGGGGAGGAGATGGGGCCGCCAGATGCCCTGCCTGAGACCACTGGTTTAAGATCAGGGACATGACTGGGTGAGAAGGTCCCCTGGGAGCTCCCTGGGGTGACGCAGAAGGTCAGACAGCTGGCCAGATGGTCGGGCGTGGGGACCCCACGGCAAAGGGAGAAAGAGACCCACTGGCCCCACGTGGCCGGGCACAAAGCCGACAGCTTCCGAGACTCTTGAAAAGCAATCGCCATCGGTGCCAGAGTGGCCCGGCCGGGAAGGGGAGTGACCGCTCGTTTCAAGGAAGCACTCTGCAGAGACGTGCATTCGGGTGCCAACGGGGGTGCAGTACCAGAGCGCCCAGCTGCTTCTCGCGCACCCAGTTTCTCTTGCAAGACAAGGGCTGGACATGGGACAAGGGACTGGGAACAGCCTTTAGCGGGGTCACACGGGCCTGTGTCACCGCTGGCCCATGCACACACAGGGGCCCTTCATGAAGAATATTCATTTAGCATAAAGCGGCCCGGGCCGGTGGGGAAAGAAACCCTCAGAGCCGGCAGCGGCGGAACATACGAAACACATGCCACGGTGCGCATGGGAGAGGCAGTTTTAGGGACCCTCTTGGCACCCGCCACTCTCCAGGGCTGTGAAGTTTGCTGCTGCCTATTCCGGACAGAACACAGCGGTCACTCGGGGGATGGTGGGGGCCGGGATTCCTCGGGTCCTATAAGCAAAGTCGCCACCCCCCACATTTGCCATCCAATGATGTGTGGGTGTCACCCCGATGGATTCTGGCCCCATCAGCCTGGCCCACTGCGCCCCACTCAGCGAGCACAGGCCAGGTCTGTTGGTTACCTGCCTGCCTCGCTCACCTGGCATAGGTAGATGCTTCCAGCTCCATAAGCACTGCCAGGGGTGAGCTGCTGTGGCAGGGGGGCAGTGCCTGGCAGAGGAGAGATGGGAAAATGGAAGGATGAGGGAGGGTGAATCTGTGTGCCCCCCCAACACCTCTCTCTCTGTCTCTGTCTCTGTCTCTCACTCTCTGTCTCTGTCTGTCTCTCTCTCTCTGCCCACCCCAGGCCAGGCTGGCCTCAGCCACCTGCCTTCTGCATACAAAAGAGGGCTCTAAATAGAGCGGAACTGAGCCGGGGCAGCCAGGGGGAGGTCCTCCCCTCCCCAGAGAGTGCGGTGTCCCCCTGGATGATGGGGCCACCCCCAGCACCTCTCATTCAAAGCATTCTTGACCCTGGAGCACCCAAGCCTGACGATAAGCCTGGGGCCCCGCTGCCAATGGATTTTGCTTCCACAGCACTTTGCCTGGGCCAGTGCCTCCCCCCCTCCCCAGAGGTGCCCCCAGTCCTCCTTCTGCCTCCCCTCTCCCTGTGCTTAGTCTGCCAGCTCCCAGGGAGCCCTGTTCCAGAAGGACTGCCCAGGAACTTGCTGAGTGAGGTCAGGGACTGAAGGGCCCAGTGTTGAGAACTGGTCACTGTCTAACCCACGTCAGGTTGTTGAATGTTGATTCTTAGGGTTTGAGAGGCTCCGGCTGTTCTCAGAGGGCACCAGCATCAGGGGAGATTGGTCAACACCCCTCCTTGATATTGGAAAAGTACGGCCAGAGCCGCCAGGCCAGAGAGCACCAGCGACTGGCTCTGATCTGTACTGCTGGGCGCTTCACTCACCAACCTCACACCCAGATCGTTGCCAGGTCGACCAGATGGCCCAGATGAGCTCCTCAAACCTTCTGGAAGGAAAGCTTTCCAGTTCCTGAAGACCCAACCAGCAAGAAGGCCTCTGTACCCCAAAGAGAGCGCATCAGCCCCATCCCTCCACCATGGCACCCACTCCTCACCCAGGACCAACCTAGGTCAGGGTCCCCCACTCTAGACCCCGATGCCAGGACTTCTCTGGGAGAGGGATGTCAGGGTGGGAGATGGAATGGGGGGGGCATGTGGGGAGGTCCCATGGGCCACACACGACACCTGGCACCCCACACCACTGCTAGGTCTTGCTGAGTGGCATCCCAAGGGAATGGAAGCCAAACCAGCCCCATGGCTTGCCAGTGACTCAGTTTCCCCCTGCCCCTCAAAGCCCAGGGACTCAGCACCTCCAATATCACCAATGCTCAGGCCAGCATTGGGCCAGGAATCTAGGAAGCAAAGTCCCTGGACACGGAAAGTGAGGATGACCAAGAGTTGTCATCCCCTCCTCTTCCACTCCAGCACAGAGGGGTAATAGAGGGGGGGAGGGGGGAGGGGAAAGGGGCAAAGCAGGACTAAAAAGATGTACATTTTATACACAGAGATGGTCAGTCATCATTTGAGGTATGCTGAGTCTTGCTTTCCGCCAAGCACATGTATTTCAGATGCAAAGAAAAAGTCATTCCCCTCCATCTCCTTTCTCCCAAGCCTGGTTTAGAGCAAAAGAAGAACGAAAATGCTGAAACAAGGTATTCTTCCCCCTCTGGATGAACTGTTTCACAATAAGCTACCCGCTGGGGCCAGGAAACGTGAGAGTGGTGGCTTTCTGCTCACACAAAAACTCACGAGGGGGACTCCTGGCAAGGAACTTTCCAGAGAGATGGTCACCCACACACTGCCCCTTTGTAGCTGTTCCAGCTTTCATTCACAATCCTTTTCTCCTCCACTTCACCTCCCTTCCGCCTTTGTCACCAGCAAGACCACTGCTCTGCTAATCCTCCACCATCCCCACCCTGAAGTCACATCAGAGTCTGGACGGGGGTAGGAGGGCAGAAAGGAGAAAAAGGGGGAGACACAGGGGAGAGCCCTCCTCAGGCTCCGGGAGGGAACATATTTTCTTGACTATTAGGTGTGTGTGATGCTCCGGGGAGAGGAATGGTCAGAATCAAAATAAATAACCAGCGGAAATAGCCAGCCCCTCCCTGCAAATGGTAAGTGCTCAGGATGAAAGTTTATCCAAACACAGGAGAAAAATGGTGCAAGTTGGAGGATGTGGACAGGGGCCCTCCTGACTGGAGAGGGCGTTTGTTTACAGCTTTTTATTTGCCGATTCGTTTTTAATGCTGTTCTGGCCCTGAGTGTTGTAAACACACCCCCTCTTCCACTGCCGAACACTGCCAGGGGAGCCCAAGACCAAACAGAGCCAGGGGTCCAGATCCCCAGAGGCTGGTGGTCCTTGGTCACAAGTGGCTGGCGGAGGGTCTAGGAGCTGGATGTGTGGGTCTGCAGTGAAGAAGAGGGTGGGCGTGAAACCAGGTGTGAAACAGGGAAAAAATGGTTGTCTCACGAGTCCTCCCACCCCCTCAGGATGTTGGGGATCAGCTGATCTCTCTGCCTCTGCTGGGGAGGAATCAGAAAGGACTCATGCATCCAACATGTCTGTCCCATGTAGCTCTCTGCAGGGTTTCCTTAGTCAACAGAGGCCGCTGGCAGAGGCTGGAGAGCCTTGGCATTTGAAGGGAATGACAGATGGGTGTTAGGATCTGTTGAAAGTAATGTGCAGAGAAAAACCAGGAGAAGCTGTTGAAGTCACCACCACTGCTACACTCATGACCAGAAGCTCAGAGCCACCTCTGACATTACATCTAGAGATCTCACGCATGTATCCTGTACATCACACATACATCTGTGGGTGTGCCCATGTATTCTATAAGCAATAGCAGTGGTTTATCATTTCAAGTGAGTGGAGTCTATTTCTCATCTCTATTTGGTCCTCACCCCCAGTTCCTGGCTCAAGGCTCCCTTTAGGATTTCTAAAATGAATGGTCATAATGTAATGAAGGTGTCCCTTGTTATATTAATGACTTTTTTTTTTTTAAACACCTGAGCTTGGGGATTAGTTGTCAGGAAAATCAACTCAAATGAGACGTGGAGACAAGTTCCATGGAAATGGCCATGAGTTAGTCACCCAGGTCTGTGGAACTGATACCAGGGGTAGTGACGCAGTTGAAAATTGTATGTGTACCAAAATGCCCAAAATGCCCTGGTGGGCAGGATCTAAGAGAAAGACCCACAAGAAGAAGCAAGACCAGGAAAAGGATAGATTAAAAAGGATATGTGAAGAGAGAGGAGAATGACAGACTAAGAGAACAGGCCCACGGGGTCTGGCCAGGGGAAGCCCCCTGGAAGAGTAAGCTGGTGGTGACAAGGAGCCATGGTGGGAGAGTGGTCAGCAGAGAAGTAGCTGGTATAGAGTTGGATGCCAGAATGGCAGCCTGGGTGTGACCAGGGGCTGCTGAGGGCAGGTCTGGTGGATGTGACCAGATGCCGCCAAAGGCAGGCCTGGTAAAGGAAGTGAGTGGAGCCACAGCAAGGTGGCATAATGGGAAAGCTGACTTTGCATCAGCATATGTTGGAAAAGTTTGAAGAGTTTTGAAGGCGTCACAGCTCAGAAAGCTGGAGAGAGAAAAAAAAAAAGACAAAGAGAAGATGCTGGAAAAGGCAGGGTACCTGCCTCAGGTTTGAAGGGGGCACCATCTTTGACATGTGTTTGGGACTTTCAGACTAAATGGTACTTGGGGTGAAATAACTGACCACTTGTGGCATTAAGGACTTTTCATTTTCATTTTCCTGGTTAATTTTCCTTGTAAATAAAATCCTGCTGTTTAGATTGCATTTGACTGGAAACAGTTGCACACAGGTGATGCGAACCTGATAAGAAGCTGGGTGGCAGAAGCCACACTTTTAAAATACCACTTTTTTCCTGTGGTTCGTTGGCTTCTGTCTTCTTTTGACCTGATTTCAGAATGAATCCTCCAGAACCCAAAGAAGGGGCTTCAGAGAACTGCTAGGTTGGTGGACCTTGAAGCTCTGAGAATGTGGAACCCCTGAAGAGGGCATGGAAGGAAGTCTTATGCCCTTTCCCCTCTTATTCCCTTATGCCTCATCCTATGCCTCTCTTCCATCTGGGTATCAAGTGGAGCTCTTTTGTATCCTTGGTGATAGACCAGTGATCTAGTGAGTCAATGGGACTCCTGTATGATGCGTTTTTCTAGCAAATTAATGAACCTGAGATTCGGGTTCTAGCAACCTCTCTGGCTGGTAGCTAAATGGTCAGAAGCACAGATAGTGCTCTGGTTTGCAAATAGCTCCTGAAGTCTGAGGAGGGAGATGTGGGGACTGCCTCTCTGGGGCAGGTTGGTCAGAAGCATGAGCTGTCTGGGATAGGAGACCAGCACCCAAAGTAGAGGATGACCTTGGGAAACTGAGCCCTTCACCTGCAGAACGTGATGTGATTTCACGGCAAACAGCAGCAGGATGCAGGCGGAGTCTTGGATACCTGGTGATGTCTGAGAAATGCCTGTTGGTGTGGGAAACCTTTGGAAACTGGGTCCCGGGACACTCCCATCCCCAATACTAAACCCCAAAGCAAAGAGCTCACCCACAGCCAGAGAAAATCAGAGCTGCCATGTCACAACAGCACAACAGCAAGGCCAAGGGGCAGGTTCCCACATGCTGGTTCCTCTTCCCACCCAGACATGGAGATCCTCTGTGCCTCGTTGATGGGTGTCACCGTATGGCTCCAAGTTCAGAGCACACAGCTACAACTCTGCACTTGGTCAGTGTTGCGTCCCCAACCCTGTTCAGAAACACATTCAAATCTTGCAAAAATCCCTGGAGCAGAGATAAGAGGTCACAGCAAGGAGAGGTTAAATTGCCCACTCAACAGCTCACACTGGAGGTCACAAAGAGACTCAGGCTTGGGCAGCTGTGATAGAGCCCTTGTTCATCCCTGTCACTCCGCCCTGTCTCTCTTGGAGTCACTCGCCTCTGACATTTGAAGTAGGAAAGTTCTAAGCCTCAACACCCAGGTCTGTGATAACGGGGCTTCCAGGAAACCGGAGTGATGGCCAATCAGCTGTATCAGTCGCCCAGTTGGGATCACAGCGATGTAGCAGAAACTAGGGGTGCTCATGATATTCCTGTACCCCTGTGCTTCCTCCACAGACCCAGACTGAACCCAGGCTCCAGCAATCGGATAGAAAGAGGTCAATTCCTGCCAAGGGGACTTGAGCAGAAGTAATGACATCACACAGAACCATCTTGTCACTGTACTCTCACCCTGTTGCCGGGACAAAGGAGTCCTGATGTCTTCACAATGGAGGACGCCAATTAAATTTCTCATGTCTGCATGAAAAAGAGCCCTCTGCTCCAGCACTGCTAATTCACATTCCACAGAAGTGGAATGGGGAATGATCAGGAGGTCAAACAAAGGCAATGGTAGGGCCATGCTGTTACAGCAGCATGCTGCCACTGATACAGCTTATATGTCCACTCAAGGCAGGGGCCTCACAGGCCGTACCCGCCAGTCAGGTGAGGACCTTCCCTCGGCTTTTGCTTTTTCATCTATGGGAACAGGGTTTCCAGCACTGCCTCTCAAGGTTGCTGAGAGATTCCAGCGAGCAGCTCTGCAAAGACCTTTAAAACGGCAAAGAGCAGGAAAGCATTGGACTGAATTGTTTCCTGAGTCGCCTGGTTTTTCTTGGCCGAATGTCATCTTGTTTCTCAAATGTCTGAAACCGGCCCTGGTAACCAGAGCCATAAATGACATCCACCTTCCCCAAACACTTTATTTATTTGTGTCAGGTGAGGCGAGGGGGGTGGTCTTTGCGTGCCTCTTCTCCCAAAGGTGAACTTCTGCCTGCATTTCCCACTCCTCGCTCTCTCTCTCTCTCTCTCTCTCTCTCATCCTTTACATGCTCCTCACCATGGGAGGAGCCATTAATAACACAACAAATGGGAGAAAGTTCTTCTGCCTCTGGCCTGCCAGCTGGCGAAGCACTGGCCCTTCTCCCACCTTCTGACCCTAGATGTCACCTAGGGAACCTGTACCGACCCTCACAGCAGGGGATCTGCTCATCATTATGCAACTTCTCTGCCTGTGACTCGCTGGACATGTCCATGTCAGCATGAAGAGCAGGGCACACTGTCCAGCCAGACCCTCCGGTCAAATTATCCATGAGGTGGTTCTTTGGGCCCATGTGCCTGATGGTTTCCTAGGAACCAGTCTAGCTCAACCAGACTGCAAGGTCTTAGCACAAGAAGCATTTCATGTGTGTGGCATTTTTCTCCTGCCTGTCTCCCTAATAGACACTGACGTCCATAGGACTTTTAGCTCATTTTCTGAGTTTAAATATCTCTTTTCAATCTGGAAGATGAACCTAGTACTCAGATAACTCTTAAAAAGCAAGAGCCATTCTATTTCCAGCAGAGTTTTGCAGGCACACTTGGCAGCATCCTCAACTCTAAGTCATCGAGGGGAAAATCAACTCAACACCTTTCTTATATGTTCACCACCCACAAGTCACCATGCTCAGCAATCTGAACTTCAGGTTGAGGTTTGGTTTTAACTCCAAACTCTCATTTCGTCAGAGATTGATCCTGATAGAATTCTGTTTTCTAAGGATGGCTGTCAACCCTGCCATGTGATCCTGAGCGTGAGGGGGAATTTCAGGGATGAATTTTAACACACGAGAAGTGATTCTGTTCCTGAATTTAGAGGAGACATGTTGGGAGAAAAGTCAGCGGTGAACAAGTTGAGCATAGGGTTGGTAAGTGACATCCATAAAGCACCAAGGAAGCTGGAAATTAGCCAGATACTTGGAAAGAATAGGCGAGGAAGAGCTCACAACTGGGTGAGCAGGAAGGAGAAATCCAGGAAGACTTCCTGGAAAGGGAGCATTTGAGATGAGTCTTGAAGAATTAGAATTTCAGTGTCCATCTTTTCAAAAACAGACTCATCCATGAAGAACTGTCAGAGGTTTAAAAATCATGCTGAATGCCACCAAAATCACCACTGACACGTGAAAGAAACTTTCTTAATTAAACAACTTCAGAACATTCCCAACTCCGATCTGGATGCATTGTGGCAAGAAACGGTGACATAGTGAGCAGACTGGTAAAGTGTACCCTCCGTAGACAGCCACCAAGGTGGACCGGGTTGGGTATCTAGGGCCCTAAGAACTATGTGCCTTGGAACAGACTGGCAATCGCAGAGGATGTAAGGCAGAGAGCAAAGAATGTCCCATCTAGCTTAGTTTGAGTGTAGCTCCTACTTGGAAGCAGGATAGACTGGGGTGTGTTTGGGGGGGCTGTTCAGCCTCTGGGGTACAGATATTTCACTCCACAGAGACTACCAAGCCCTGGCCAGGCGCTAATTACCCCCCCACACACGCACACACACAGCTCCACCTCTTCCAGTAGCCTCTTCCAGTGTTACACACTGTGCCGCCCTTTAACAGTCACGGCTGAATCCGGATGACGACTCAGAAAAGAGGATCCATCTCTCTGTCCAATGCGTGCAAAGAACAAAGCTCACCTGAAGCTTCATGAGAGGCCACGATACCCAAGCTCAAGGCAGCGAGTGGAGGGACAATGCCAGGAACCCCCCCCCCCAGGGGGGCTCTCTGCAGGGTCAGCACACCTAGACCTGGGGCAGTTCCCAGGCCCTCCCACACCTGCTCTCACTGCCCCCAACCCAGCGCTGGAGTCAAAGGTGGGGGTGGGGCAGGCGAAGGCGGAAGGAAAGGAGGAGACGGAAAACAAGTTTTCAAAAACCCCGTGTTCAGAAAGCGATAACCTGGGGAACATGGCGCTGGGCGCCGGCCGGCACACAAAGCCCGCGGCAGCCCCAGGCTGGGCCAGCTCCAGACTCCGTGTTTGCCTTTCACTGAGCAAACTAATAAATCCCCTGCAGCTTGAGCCACGCAGGGCTCCCAGTTTTTATTTACTGGCTAAAACCACAGGCCCGGCTCCCCACTCCCGGCCTCCCAGAGCCCCCGGGCGCCGCCGCGCTCGCTCGGCCCCCTCCTGCCACCCGTCTGCGCGTCTGTTTGCCTTCTCCCTCCACAAACGCTTGTTCAGGGCAACTGGCCACAGGCGCAAACAGCTTTGAAGTGTTCCTTGGGCACCACGGACTTCCCGGGACGGCCTGGCGGGGCCTCTGCGGCCGAGGGCAGGGGAACGGAGCAGATGGTCGCTCGGCTAGGACGTGGCTCGCCAGAGGGACCGGCGAGGTCATCCAGACGCACCACGGGCTCTGTCTCCCCCGTTCTCTAGAGGAGGAAACTGAGGCCTAGAGAGCAGCTGAGACTCATGCATGATCTGGGAGCCGCAGACAGGTCTGGGCATGGAAACTCAGATCACCACGGTCAGGGCTCGCTGAAGGTCCAGGGTCCTGTCTCTGGTCCTCTCCCCAAAGGAGAGCGAGGGGGCCCAGCCTGCCATCTACCAGCCTGGCCTGGCACAAGAGCCCTGTCCAAGGTCAGCGGCCATTCTCAGCACCACCCTGATGCCCGGGAACCACCCTCCTAGCCTGGGGGCTTCCTCCTCTCTCTCAGCACCACTGACATTTCCCCACAAGGATCTCCACGCCCCTGGGAGAGCTGGCTGGGGAGACCTCTCCAAGGGAAGCTGGCACATCCCAAGAGAGGGGTGCTCCGGGGAGGCTACGTTCTGCTCATACAAAGTGCGAGGCGTGAGGAGTCGGTTCAGTTAGTGGACAAGATGGTTGGCATCACACCCTGGCATCGGTGGATGGCATCCAGCAAGGGTCCTCTTCTAAGCTATGGACTCCACCAAGGAGAGCAGTACAGTGGATTCAGAGGTAGAAGGCACTTTGGGGGTGCGTGTGGCCAGACACCTTGATTTTGTCTGGAAAGAGCCAAGATAAGAGACTTTCTGAGACAAAAGTTGGCATCTCCTCATCTCCTCACTTTGGGGTTTTTTCAGCAGGTGACACACCACCTGGATGAGAAACAGGAACATCCAGGGAAGGACAAGATACTCACGATCTCATGGAGAAATTTACAGCTCTGGCCCCACAGCAGCCCAGAGTGTCATTTACCCTCCTTTCTCCCTCCTCCCCCTCCCCTCCCCTTTCCTCTCCCCCAATACCAAGAGAGCCGCCTCTCCCCGAGCTGGGCAACGCCCTGACCAACGCTGGGAAGATGAGCCCCACATTCGTCAAGAGCAATGCTTCAGCCCACGGCAACTCAGGGATTCTCTGCGGAGAGGAAGCTAAGAAATGGGAGATTTTCCTCGGACAGAGCGGTGAGGCTCTGGGAGTCAAAGACAAAGACTCTGAAATGAGTTTTTAAAAGAAAAATGGCCCCCAGGGTGCTGGGCTGACCTTCCTTCAGCAGCTGAAGACACAGAGTGAAAACAGGGGCAAAGACCCACGGACACAGGCACCTCCATGTTCACACAAGTAATGGGAGAAGTTTCTAGAAGTTTGTATTGTATGTATCTCTTCCAGCCCGCAAAGACCCCCCCCCCCCGCCCCGGGCCACAGCGGGCAAGCTGAGCAGAGGTACCTGAGCATCAGATGCTCCGTTTTGCAGCAGAAAAGATGGAGGCCTGATCCCCTGCAGTAAACAACAGCTTTGGGGGGGGGGCGAACAACCCCCAAAGCCTGGCTTTGATGGACCTGAAAAGAACCTATCACTTGCCTCCAGATTGTTCTCATGTGTCACGAAGACCAAAACCCAAGCTGGCACCACCTCCAGCTCTCCTCCCCTCCCCCCACACCCTTCCTTACGCTGGATAAAGGTGGTGGCGGCAACGGGGAGCATGAGCTGGAAGGTCCCGTGTAACCCTATCTGAGTTGAACGTGGAGGTTATCTGGGAGACTCTGGAGAAAAGCACACACTTAGACCCAATTTACATGCCCTTGATATCTGAAAGTATTCGAGCGTTCAAAGGAACTTCAGGAAATCCTCCAGCCAGGCCTCCAGACAAAATCATCCCAAAGATTTTCCCCGTCTCTGTCTGACAAAGAGGTAGCCTTTCCTCCCTGACGTGTTCTTCCATGTGTTCTTGCTGCGTGGGCAAGCAGCTTGCGCTTACACACACATCATCCCGTCTCAGTTCCACCACTCCCCGTGGCTGTGCTCGTGGTGCTTTTGAACCGATGTATTGTCCTTGGGCAGGAAGGCTCGCTTCTCCTAAGCAGGACTGCACTGGGGAGGGATCCTGGTCACCTAGAATGCTGCCCTCTCCCTCTTCTGAGGGAACTGATTTCTTTGTAACCAAGTTGTCACTGCCATCATGCAACCCTACCACCATGGAAAGCAACTGATTGGGTCAATGGCCTCTGACTGCCTTCACCGGACCCACCGGCATCACCCATCTATCAGCTGCTCAGTAGCCAACGATGTGGCTCTGACCATCAAGAGCATCAAGCAGGGACAGAAGCAGGGTTTTCACACCCCTCAGGAAGATGGAGGCCAATTTTTCTGTCCAGGACAGATGAGCAGTGCAAGACCTACCTCCCGGGACACCCATAGTCCTGGGCAAACTGGAGCACCTGGACACCGTTAGCACATCCCCAGAGCAGAATTATAGACCCAGGAGCAGAGAAGCCTGTGACCGGCAGACCCCTGAGGTGAGCAGGTGACCCCACACTCGCTATCCCAGCCATGGAGGTGGGAACGGGGACGTCATCTGGAATGACTCGAGGTTTCCTGGAAAGATCTAGCAGATTGAGCTGTGCGTCTTCTGTTGCAGCTGGGAATAAACCAGTGTTTCTGGAGGGAATATAAGTGGGGGATCTAACGAACACGTCCGTCTGCAAGGAAGGAAAGTGAAAGTCAGTCACAGGCAGGCCCTACATTCTAGCATAAACAACCCTCAAGAGGTTCTTAGGGCGACGCTGCGATGCCAAGAAGGACCCAGCACGCCATAGAGAAGACACAGGAGTCGCTCAAGGGCCACAAACGACATGATGGCAACACGGGGGACAGGGCGGTCTGCTTTAATTCCTTTGCCAAAGGCACCCGCCACCCATTCCCTCCGTGCAGAGAGGACAGTCCCCTCTGGCTCTGTGTTTTGACAAGGTTGACCCAGGACAGTTATGGAAGCAATGTACCCAGGCAGGCACACGGCAGCTGCACTGGGACACGTGTTTTGAGGGGTCCAGTGTTCCAAGGAGGGGAGAGGGGGAGGGGACGGAGGGGGAGGGGGGAGCGGTAGAGGGGAGGGGGTGGGCAGCACACTGGAGGAGAGGGTCTCCAATAAAAGTCACAGCCCTGGCAGCAGGACCCTTGTCATGCAGCTCATTCTGGCTGGGTCTCCTGGTCACTGCTGATGGTGGACTGGTGGCCATGGGAGGGGCCTGGATGGACAAGGGCTTCCTGCCTGCACCTGTGGTGCACGCCTCGCCTGGTCTGAGCAAGAGAGCTGCAGATGGCTCCCTATGGAAGCCCCCCGCAGGCGCCCCGGCCTGGAGCCTGGAGAACTTCTCTTGGACTCTGGGGGGGGGGGGCGTGGAGGGCAGCTCCTGCGTGAGATGGCCACTACTCCCAGACGCTCGCGTGGCAATGCACACACACCGGCCTCTTTAGAAGGAGCAGGAACAAAAATTCAGATCACATTTGACCTGCGTGTGGTTAACTATTCACTCTGTATCCGGCTGGAAGATAATGGAGCAAACAAGAGTAGCTAAGTCCAAAGGCAGAGACGGAGTTGGAAGGCGGGGGGCGAGGAAGGGTGTGGCTGCCGGGGTGGGGGGAGGGCCCGGGGCTCCGAGGACACAGCTGCCACAGGGAAAGGTTTCCCACTGGAGAGAAGGCCCTGGTCCGGGACAGGGCATCTCCGAAACACACAGGCTTCCGCGTGAGGACCTGTGCGACCTCCTCAAAGGCCTTCTCAAGTCCAGGAACCACCTGGGTCTCCAAAATAGGAATTCCCCGTCGGACGCAGATAGCTGGATAGGAAACAGAGGTCGTCCTCGCTCGGTCAGGCCCTTCCGGGGTGGGGTTCCCGGGGGTGGCATCGCAGCTTCCTGGTGGGGTGTGGGGTGAGGAAGAACGGCCCAGCCAGCTCCACTGCAGGCCTGTGGACAAAAGCGAAGACACGGGGGTGAGACGCTGGCGCCTGCTCTCGCCACAGGAGATGGTCGCCGCCAAAGGGCTACGAGCATGTCTCTTCCCTCTCTTCAGCTCACGGAGCTCCAGTTCCTGACAGAACATGCACAGCCCCCCTGAGCCACCTTTCGGTTGAGAGAAAAGAGGTCTTGCTGTACCCCTGGGGAGCTGCCCGCGGGCCGATTCACCCTAGGCAGTTATACCCAGCCTCACCATGCCACTCAGAGCTGAGGATTTCGGCACGACTGGACCAACCAGCCCAGAGGCCATGGACACCCGTCAGCCCACCGTGGCGATGTCTGTGAGGTGTGGGGCTGGGGATGGAGCCGCAAGGTTGCCCATTTTACAGATGGGAAGACTGAGGCACAAGGCAGGGGCTGGTGTTCTCAGTGATGGGTGACAAGGATGTGCCCCAAACCCTAAAGATGACCTCAACCCCTGTCTGCTTTCCTGAGCAAGGAGTCAGGACAACAAGTGAAGATGGCACCAGAGTGGACAAGGACAGGGGCCCCAGAGGCGACGGCAGGGAAGGTCCTCCTGCAGCCGATGGCCAGCCAGAGCAGACGGACTGGGCACACCAGCCCACCCGCGGGCCCCGCCTCTGAGTGATGAATGGGTTGGTTCCACGGAGCCCCTGGGGGGGCTTCTCCATCTTACAGCTGCTGGGTCCGAGCCACGTGACCGCGGGCAGCTCACCGAGGGAGGCGGCTCCTCCTTGGAGCCCGCAAGGCCGGCCTTTGCGCCAGGCCTCCTGAAACTGCAAGTCCACGTGTGCACAAACCACACTGGACCAGGTGCTGTGGGTTCAATGTCGCAGGACAGGGGTGACCCCAGACCCCAGACAGGCTCAGTAGTCAAGGGCAATGGGGTGAGGACTCCCGGGCCTTCTAGAAGTGACCATGGGGGTGGTCACGGCTCAGCAGGGGCCAGGGAGTGCTCCTTCCCATGGGCAGCTGCTGGGGACCCCAGAGAAGGTGCTGTCTGAGATGGGGTTCACCAGGGGCGCCCAGGGGAGTCGATCACCGAGGACTCAAAGGGCGAGTTTCAGTCACCTACCCTAAAGCGCCCATCAGCGACCCCACCTGGAGACAGGCTTGGCTGCAGGGGAGGGGGGGGGCAGGGCTCTGATTCAAGGCCAAGGTGGGAGAGCAGGTGTGGCGGGGACCCCCAGACACTGTACTGTGGACCCCAAAACACTCCCCTAACCCCCCTCAAGTTCTGCTACCCTTTCTTTGGGCTCCTTTCCCCTCCAGGGCAGCCGCCCTCGGAGAGGCCAGGGAAGCCGTGGCCCCCACCCCGGCAGCTAGCAAATTAATTGGCAGTGGCCGAGTGAATCACAGAGGGACTTCCTTCCTGTTGCCCGGCAACCCCGTGCACTTGGCAGTGAGGCGCTAAACACAGCAGAGGCTGTTGGGAGGCGCTTGCAAAATAAAACAAGAAGCAAAACATGCAACATCGCAGACTCATCCCAGTGTGGCAAACCCAGCCAAGGTGGGGCAGAGGGGTGCTACGGGGGGAGACCAGGGAGGTCTCCCTGGGCGGAGGACAAGGAGGTGAGGATGTCACCAAGCTTCGCCTCCTTCCCCTCCCCCACGGAGCCACCCTTGGCCTGAGAAGCCGCGCTGTGCACCTAGAGAGAGAGAGTGGGGGCATCTGGATTCAAAGGCATCTGGAGATGCGCGCGATTACCTAGAAACACACAGCCTGGAGGGTTGATGCGCCTGCCAGATGGGGCTGTTTGTGCTATTCCGACCCGCATCATTCCACAGGTTAAGCCGGCTGCCACCTAGGCCAGCGCCCCTGCCCCCAAGCCTTTCCACTTGGATGTTTGCATGCCTGTTGCTACGGCTACCAGGAGCCGAGGCTGCCAGCGCACGGCCTGGCCCTCCAGACCCTGCCTCTGGCCTCACCGAGAGCTCCCGGCGCAGAGGTGCAAAGTCTGTGTTGTTTGGGCCTGGAAGAGGGCGTGAGACACAGGGACGAGGAAGGGAAGACACACCGCACGAGGGTCCCCTGCTAGACTGGATGTGAGCCCCCCAAACAGTCACGCCTTCATCCCGACACCCTGGGAAGGCTGCCTTCCACAGCAAAAGCTGCTGTGCAGGTGTGACTACGGGGAGGGGAGTCCTGAGCTGACTCTGGATTATCTGGGGGCACCCACATGTCGTCATAATGCCCTTGCCAAGAGGAGGGGGAAGGAGATGGAGAGCGAGAGCGAGAGCGTAGGAGCGGGAGTATAAGACAGGATGAGAGAGGCCAGCGGTGCCCAGGACCTGAGAAAGGCCAAGAAGTGGACAGTCCCTCCTGGAAGTGACACTTTCAAAAGGTACCAGCTCTGCTGATATCCTGACTTCAACCGACTGCGAGACGTTCGTGTCGTGCTAACTTACTGCATCTGCAGCAACCGCATGGCAGCAAGAGAAGCTAGCCTTGCGACTCGGGCCCTGAGTCCACTCCCCCTGGAGGTCAGGGGTGCCACCATGGGGACACAGGTAACAGCAGGACGGAGCTAGTCCGAGGGGCATGGACCAGGCTTTGGCTAAGAGCCGATGGCCATACCGCCCTGAACGCGCCCCATCTTGTCCGACCTTGCCGAGGAAAGGCCTCACGGACGCTCTACAGGCTGGCAAAGGAATGTCTCAGAGCAGATGAGACAGGAGGTTCACCAGGTTGAGAAGGAAGCTCTCAGATCCCAGCCTTTCCACTGTCACTTGGGGCAGTGACTTAATTCCTGAGAGCCTCAGTTTCACCATCTGCACAAACAGAGATAGTATTATCATCCCTGCAAAGCTTTTCAGATTAAATGAGCTACGGCACCTGGCACATGACCAATGCCAAATAAATGATAGCTCTTAGGGAGGATTAGACATGTTCATGTGTATATGGGCAGAGGCTATTCATTGCCCAACCTCTGCTCTCCCCTTTCCACTTAGTGACAGCATTCTAATTTTTGGCTGACACACTGTGGCCCACGATAAGGGGACTCTCTGTTTCTTAGTCTCCCTTGCAGCTCCCTACCGTTGGCCAGGTGGACCAAGAGCTGGTCAAAGAGATGTATGCCACAGTGCTGACAGTCTTCTAGAACAGCTCTTCAAAAGCTGTTGGGAAGAGTTCAATCTTTATCTGGTTGCTTTCACTACCTTCTCTATTCAATGAAGGCATGATGGCTGGTGCTCCAGCAGCCATTTTGGGCTACGAGGGATATTGACAATGGGAATCATGCACTGAGATGACCTAACAAAAAGAGGGGAGGCCTGGGTCCCTGACGATCTCAGAACTTCCATAGTCACCTTGGTTGAGCCTACTCTGGATTTTGGTTATGTGTGAGTGAGAAATGCCCTTCCTTCTTGGTTCCTATGTCATTGCTACTTTAGAGTTTTCTGGTGATTGTCATGGAAACAATCTATCACAGGTCCAGGAAAACCAGATCCAGTCCTTCTAGAGTGTGGTTCTTAAAGTATAGCCCTGGACAGACCATTCCAGTAGCATCGAAAACCTATTAGCCATTCTCAGGTCCGAGGCCAGACTTACTGAATCAAAATCTCCAGCAGTGGAGTTCAGGAATCGGTTTGTCCTTCAGCCCCATGTGTTTATGTGCACACTCAAGTGCATGACTAACCACCCCAGAGCTGGGTTTCTCCACCCCAGGACTCCATGTGTGTAGCCTTTGGGATTGGGTCATTCCTTGAGGAGGGGGATTGTGACTGGAAGATGTTCAGTAGCACTTGCCTCTGTTCACCCCGTGTCACTAGAATTCCAGTTGTGTCCATCGAAACTGTCCCAGGTGTGGTAATCTGGAGGCAGCAAAGTCTCTCCCCCCCACCCCCCAGTTAAGAAAAATCACCTCCACATCACGGTTCACTCTTGACCTTACCTTAGAATGTTCTGGAAGCTTTTCAGAACTTCCATACTTGGGCCTCACCCCAGCCTGACTAAATCAGAATATGCCAGAGTAGGGCAGGGGAGCAATTAGAGCTGTTCTGGTGGGGTGGTCCGCCAAGCCCCTTAGCCAAGGACAGGCAGGCCCAGAGGAGAGAAGGAGCCACCTATATCCTGGAAAAAATGGAATAGACACAGATGCGCCCCAGAAACTGTCATAAACATGGCTGGAGAAGACCTGGGAAGGAACAACCTCGCTGCCAGAGGGGGTGAGTCCCTGGGGTGGAATTCCTGGAGGCTCTGTCACCTCGTTTCCCATCAGCACAGGGAAGCCACCTCCCAGTCTGTCCCATGAATAAGCACACACAGCCTCAGTTTCCTGCCCTCGTAAACCCAGCACAGCGTGAGCCAGCTCCCACGAGCTGCTGGAAACATCAGCTCACCCCACAAACCGAACTGTCCTGAGACAGGTGGTGACAGGCAGCGGGTCTATGGAGCTCGGATTCGCCTTCCATTTGCTAAGGTCCAGACACTCAGCAAACCAGAACCTTCCCACTCCTAGCCAGGCTAGGAGTCCAGCACGGGGCTCGTGTGGACCAGCAGGAGGGAAGGGTGGGAGAAAGCAAGCACGAAGGAAGAGCGGAGCAGGTTGAAGAGCCAGTTCCTTCAGACGAAGCATGTGTCCACTCCTTCTCCCGCTGGGCCTGTCTTTTCCCTCCATCATGTTGTTCCCTGCCTGCCTCGCTGAAATGCTTTTCCTTGTTTCCCTTGGCCTTGGCCGTGAAGTCCGGGGTGTCACTCGGGGAGGCAGGGGGTGGGGGGCAGTGGGAAAGAGGAAGAGACGGCAAGGAAGAAAAGGAAGAGGAGAAAGATGAGAGAGAGAAGAGAGGGGGTGGAGGTCGCAGCCAGCAGGACAAAGCAGAGAGAGAGAGGGAGGATGGACGCAAGGGAAACAAAATGGCGTATCCAGCCCCTACCTGGTCTGCCTCGCCTGGCTAACCCAGGTGGGAAGACAGGTGCAGGGGTGAGACTGCAAAGGCAGAGGGTCTCAAGCAGCGAAGGCCAGAGCTGGAGCCCTTCCTTGCCTTTCCTGGGCACTGTGCTTGCCCTTCCAGCCCACTGAACAGCACCAAGGGGAGCCAGGTAGAAGGTGGGTTGCTCCAAGGCTGGCAACTGCAGGGACCCGGAGGCCAGGCCCCTGTCCGCATGCAGGGGCTCCTCGCAGGCCCGTGCAGGACACCGGTCCAAGGAACGCAGGGCTTTGCAGCCGGCCTCGGCCACAGCCAGCACCCCCACCTCTCCCACAGCCCCGCCCTGCCCCACAGTCCAAATAGATGTCCCCCTGCCGGCCCTGCAGCCCATAAACCTCGTGTGCAAATGTCCTGACTCTCGCAAGCGTGTTAGAAAATAAACCTTAAAAGGCTTCCAGATGTGGAGCTTCTCTGCGGCTGTCTCCAGGGGCCAGCGCCGGAGGCCAGCATCCTGGCTGCCAGATGAAACACGAGGCGCCCAGAGGCGCTACCCGGGGTGGGCCGGGAAGATGCCCCCCAACCCCCCGGGACCACACTGAACCCACCTGCCCAGCGGCTCTCCCCCAGGAGGACCTGAACCCCACTTTACCTCCCCCCATACCCTCACCCCAGAGCTTCCACTCTAGCAGGGGAGACAGTCACCCCCCCCACTCGGGTTTGCTCTCTATAAGACAAAAACCCCAAATGGCTCCAAAAGCAGGTGTCAGAGGCCCCCAACGAGCTCCTGCCTCATCCCGCCTTGGACCGTCTGAGCCTCACAGGTTTGAGGACAAAAGGGCCCCGGGGAGCAACGTTCCCCATAAGATGCTCCTTTCGGTCCCTGCACAGCCGCAGGGACCGGTCAGGCCAAGGGAACGGGGTTCGTGACCTGTCAAGGCCCCTCAGGGCTGGTGGCCTCTGATCGAAAGCAGGTAACTGCCAACGGGCAGCCCCACATGCACACACCTGAGGAGGCCGGGGCTCTTTGCACAGGGAAGCCTGCTCCCTTTGAAGCGGCCGGATGTGTTCCCATTGGGCGAAAACCAGACCTCAATAAAAGCCGGGCTTTATCAAGAGCCGGTGGCCTGTGATTGCCCCGGCCTGTTATCTCGATGGCACGGGTGGGGCGCTTTGCGGTTCTCTACTGCAAAGTATTAACTTCTAGGCGGATCAAAGCCCCTTCCGAACCAGCCAGCTCCATCCCTTGTTTATCATCAGCGGATTGTCCCCAAAGATGGACTTTCCAGATAATGGGACCCCAGTTCCAGATTCCCCTGGAAGCGCGAATGGCGTATCACGCCATGTGTCCCGGGGGCCACCCAGCCGCGATCTCCACGGTCCTCGCCCTCCTTTCCCAGATGACCCGCTAACAACAGCCAAGGGGGAACCGGGCTAGAGGGTGTCTAGGACTTGGGGACAGAGAGCCAGCGCCACAGATGCCACCAGGAGCTTCTCCCTCCTCCAAGAATGAGCCAGGGAGAGGCCTCCAGAGAGGACGGCCTCATTACCCTCCTCACTCGGGCGGGGTGGACTGGGCTTACCGCACCAGGGCTCCGAGGGCCTGGTGGACTCCCTGTCACCAGGACATTCACCGGCAGGTGGTCACCCTGCCACGAGGACACAGTGGGGCCTCTGGGTCCGGAGTGCGGCCACCGAGGAGGACTGTCCACCATCGCGGGGAGAAAGAGCAGGTGCTGGCTGGCTTGGCAGCTTCCCGACTGGTCCCTGGCCCCAGGCAGGCCTGCCCGAGGTCAGCGGCTGTGCTGGGAAGGCGCTCGGCGCTGAGGAGGCGCAGGAGGGATGAGTGAGCAGGTGACTCATTGATGTCTCCCAGGCACGGGCAGGGCAGGAGCAGCGAAGCTCATTCCCACCAGCAGGATCATGTTTCAGGACCACGGCTCACCGGGGACCCCCTCGCTTAACAGTCTGGGGCTTCAGGTCCTGGAGCAGGTGGCAGGACCCTGGGCGGGTCCCCTCCCTTCTCCAGCCCCTCTGCAAAGCAGGAGCAGCGAGGGCTCTGGTGCACTTCGCAGGCAAAGAACTTTCTGGAGATCAGAGCCCCAGCCCCAGCTGCTGGGAGGACCGAGTTACATACGAAGGCCCAGGAATCTGTCATGAGGACCCTATTCCCCTGTGGCCCCCTCTATTAAGCATGCGTTTCCCAGGAAGGCAGGCACGTCGCCACCTGGGTCACATCCCGGGCACAGACTGTCCCGAAGCGTGCAGACACACCCAGCCATCTCCCTGGTGCCTGCCTTTCCTTTTGAGTCGGAAGTTGGCCCTCGCACGGGGAAGAGTCTGACCCCCAACTTCTATGCACGACCCCCAGGAATTCTGAGTCTGCACCACACTGTGCAGGGGGAGGTGGGAAGCTGGGTGTCCCCGGCAGGAAACAGCCACTCCTGCGAGCAGCCCCAGCAGGGACGGGCCACACACTGGACTCCAGAAAAGCCGGGGCCTCACAGGAGCTGAGTGGTGCTGCTCTGGCGCCGACAGGCACGCACAGACTCTGCCTCCAGCCCTCCCGCCCCCGCTCCCCTCACCCCTCCCCAGGCCCTGGCGGCCGTCACCTCAGACGTAGCAGCACCTGCGAGGAAGATGAGGCACCTCAACCTGTCGCGACACTCTGAGTTCTCCGCCGGGGGCCGGTCAGCATCACCGGGCCGGGGAGCGGTGGGTGCCAGGGCCCTGGGATGCTGGGCTCAGCCCCCTCCCCTCGCGGCCAGGCTGTGACCCAAGGCTGCAGCTGGGCTCGGAGGCCCGGGAGGTCAGGCAGCGAGTTCCCGGGACAGGCCACCCACACGGCGCAGCAGCCTCTGTGCCGTCCCTGGGGCCAGCGCAGCTCTGGCCCTTGGCCCTGCCTCGGAAGGAACAGTCCACCATATGGCGTCCCTCGGGGAGGATGCGCGGAGGCAAAGTAGCAAACCCGAGCCGGGCGCGAGCTGCCTGCCCCGGGGTGCCAGGGCTCTTCCTGGGCGGGGTGCGACCTGGCTGGAGCCCCAGCAGGCAGGAGAGGACAAGAGGATGCCCAGGAAGCGGAGTGGACGTGAGTGACAGCCATGTGGGAAGCCCCACCCCCTGCCCTCCCTGCAGCCCCAGATGTGGCCCAGGGCTTGACCAGAACTTCAAAAACCCTGAACTTCGGGTTACATCACACTTTTCTAATTAAAGACCCAAACTGGATTTTCGTGTTTGTAGAGAACTTTGACCAAAAGTGTAGGCCGCGGTGCAAAACAGGAAGAGAACCGTGTCTTGCTCCCTGCTCCCCCTCTTTTCTCTCTTCCCTCACAAAAGGGGGGTAGAGTGAGGGGGAGAAGAAGAGCTTCTGTTGGCAGCCTTGGTTCCTGGGCACCTGGTGTCTGGCCCTGGGCTGCTGAAGGCCGTTCTCCCCTCAGTCCTATAGACACCATCCCAGGCCTATTGGGGGTGGGGGGTGGGGAGGTGGCTGGAGATCTGGGAAAGGGAGGAAAGTGGTAAAGAAGAGTCTCGGGGGCACAATGGCCAAGCAAAGGGCCCAGTTGCTCATCTGGGGGGGAAGGCACCCTTCCCAGGTTCCTCGGCCTGCTGGGACTTGCTGGAAACCAGAGCCCCGGCTGGCAGAAGGAGGTGGACAGTGCAAGCAGAATTCAAAGGGGCAGCCAAATCAGGGGGGCCGGGGGTAGAGGGGGAGGTTTCCGTGAATCATATAAATTAGAGACAGAAAGGGATGTCAGGCCACCTTCATTTCCTTCCTCCCCTAATGGGAATTATCTCATTAGCCCCGAGCTTCCTAGAGGGGGACTTTAAATGATTCCTGTAATGGTGATTTCAGTCCCCAGCCCCCAGCCCCCCAAACCATCTGACTCCCTGGAGAGCTCAGCAGGGCTCTTAAAGGGACAGCAGCAATGTGGGCAGACTGAAACTTTCTGAGAACGTTCCCAGGACTGCCCTTTCACCCTGCATTTCCACATACAGGGATTTATTGTGAGAAAGCCATGGCTATGATGCTAGGCTCAATAAAGACGCCCTTTCCCTGCTTGGAAGGAAAAAGGAAAAAAGATAGTCTGTTCTAATCCCTGGGACCTGTAAAAGTTACCTTATATGTCAAAAGGGACTTGGCAGATGGAATTAAGTTAAGCATTTTAAAATGGAGAGATTATCCCGGCTTCTCCAGATGGACCCTAATTTAATTACAAGGGTCCTTCTCTAGGGAGGCAGGGGGTTCCACTAAGGAGGAGAATGGGATGTGACCACCAAGGCAGAGATTGGGAAGATAGAACCCCAAGCCAAGGAGCCCCTGGCAGCCTCTGAAGCAGGCAGAGGCAAGGACAGCTTCTCCCCTGGACGTGCCAGAAGGAACCGGCCCTGCTGACACCATGGATCTAAGACTCATCTCAGACTTCTGGCTTCCAGAGTTGTAAGCCAGTAAGTCTGCATTATTTTCAACCACCAAGTAGGTGGTAATTTGCTATGGCAGGTCCAGGAAACTTGTACAGAAGAATAAACCTTGCTCCCCGACTGCCATCAGGGACTTCCTAGTAAAAGAAAAAAAGGACATTGAAGAAATGTTAGAAAATAACTGCAATCATCCTGGGCTGCAATACCAAGCAATCCTAGATGTATGAAAGTCCTGTTTAATATTAAAGGAAAACATCTATGATTATGAATGCTAAAGCCTTGCCTTTTGTAAGTTTTTGCTGATGGCAAGTATCTTAGAATGAGTTCTGTCAGAGTAAAAGGCATATTTATATGGAAGGTGGTATAGAAGTTAAGGATGGCTTGATCCCTTTCCATGAATGAAGAAGGGGAAGTTCGGGGCAAGTGCCAGAGTCAGGGAATGCAGGACTGGAACTTTTTTGAGCCCTGATGGCTGAAGGATCCTCTTCCACATTTCCTTCAACCTGGCATAATCAAGGTGTTCTGCCAAGGGGTGCATCTGGTTTGCAGACCCATCTTTCTAACAAAAGAGCTAGGTTTGCCAGGCAGCCATAACAAACGGCCACAATTGACTACTTAAAACCACAGACACTCGCTTTCCCACAGCTTAGGGAACCCCATATCTAAAATGAAGTGTTGGTAGAGTTGGTTCCTCATGGAGGCCCCAAGGGAGCATCTGTCCATATTCTTTCCAGGCTTCCAGAGGCTCCAGCAATCCTTGGCTAATAGACACATCACTCCTGTCTGCCTCCATATGCGTACATACTGCCTTCCTTGTGTCTCTCTACTTTGTGTCTCTTTCTCTTCCAGTGACTGGTCATGGACTCCTTACTTAGTTGCATCTGCCAAGATCTTATTTCCAAGTAAGGTTGCACCCTAAAATCCTATCTGGACAAAAATTTGGGGCAGGGTGGGGCGCACTATTCAACCCATTTTAGATGCCCAGCTCTCTTTACTTGAGTCTACCTTGTTCCTGAGTTTCAGAAATACAACTTCTTTGATTCTTTCAGGTTCCTTTCGGAAGTGTCCAGGGGCAGATAGGGTCCCCCTAAATGTATAAACTTCCCTACAATAGGAACAGACAGTTTTTGAGGAGGTAGCCTTAGGAGAGGTCAGGTTCTCCACGGTCACAGTTTTCAAGCTAAAGGCACCCATCGGATGCTGGGTCTGGGTTGGCGGACAAAATCAGACATCAAAAGAACCTGGCTTTTGAGTGTAAGGTTGTACCTATGCCACACAGAACAGGTTGGGCACGGAAAAGGGCCCCTCTAGCTGTTATGGCCCCATTCACAAGTGGCCCCTGCAACTCAGCCATCCTGCTAATGAACGTGTGGGGCTCTACAAAGAAAACGGACTAAGTGCGAGATGACCTGTCCATGTGAGGACTATTTACAAGCACCTCCTTGGTCTACGCATGACAGGCTAGATTCCCGTGTGCCTCTCTCTTTGCCAATGACAAGAAGGTGACACAAATCACCAGGCAGGAGACACCTAAGTCATGATGTGCACT
The DNA here is from genome assembly GCA_004024945.1 of Uropsilus gracilis. Lineage (NCBI taxonomy): Eukaryota > Metazoa > Chordata > Mammalia > Eulipotyphla > Talpidae > Uropsilus > Uropsilus gracilis. The sequence continues at coordinate 2,507 of PVHY01019663.1, read as the reverse complement.
GAGAAAGGATCCACCAGTGTTTCTCTGTGGGCAGCTGGCGGGTCCTTCAGGAAACCTAAGAGATAAGGCCCTGGGATCTATTTCTGCCCCAACTCAGCCCACGGAGGGAGAGGAGGCAGAGGAGCTGTTCTCGGCAGGTGGCGAGGGCAGCTGTACCCACGGAGCCCAGACAGCACACACCCACCAGGAGGTGACCCGTCAGCTGTGGGCAGTTCAAGAAGCCACAGGTGGGTGGGTGCCTGGAAAGACAGCCTCCCCAGGGCGCACCGACCAGCTCCGCTGTTCATCACCCCGTGCCTCAAGCCACTCTGGGTGGCCAGAGCCACTCACAGGGCCCGTCAGGTGCTCAGTAATCTGACTGGCCTCACACAAGCCCGGTCGAGGAGGTAGGACAGGTGTTGCCGGCACTGCCACCGTGCAGACAGGGAGAGACGGTGGGTTGGAGCAGCTCCGCCATTCGCTCAGGGCCACCCAGGGAGCCTGCGTCCCAGCTGCTCGCCTGGTTTCCATGGACCAGACCGGCAAGTGGCGGCCCCGCCCCTCCCTCCGTCACACCCACGGGCACGCCAGGGCTCCAGAGGTGGCCGCCACACACAGGAGTCTCTTCCCCTGGGACCCCGCCTCCTTAGAGGTCATCAGCCCCCTCCTCCTGCTCACAGGTTGGAAGCGGAAGGACATGGGCCCAGAGGGGGCAGCTGGGCCTGAGCGGTGAGCCTACTGTGGGGACAGGGAGGAACAGCACCCACCATGAGCCACAGAGGAAGAGGAGAAAGCAGAGATGACCTGAGTCTCGCCCACCGCCCACCCCGGCCCTCCCTGCAGGCCTCCTCAGAGCTAGGGTGCCACTTCCCTCAGCTGTGTCTGGCCTGCCCACAGAAGCCTGCCCCACTCCAGGGCAGGGGGAATGCTGACTTCTTCCGGGTCAAAGGTCAGCAGGTCAGAGTTCACCTGATGGAGTCCACCCTACCACAGGCATTCCTGTGGCGGCGCAGAGCCCCAGGAAGCAGAATGCGGGGGGCAGCCCCTGCACAGTGGGCCAGGAATTGGGGGAGCAGGCCGGCCGGGCCCCAGCCCACACCCGGAATGCCCAGATTCTGGGTCCTTGGACCCTCACTCCGCCTCCTTCCTTGTCCCCTGTGGCATGGACATCCTCGAGGGGCAGCTGGGGGTCCAGCTAGGAGCTGAGCGGCCTCCTCTGCCCAGGGCCAGGCAGGGGAAGTGGGGGGGGGGGTCCTGCGGAGGGGGCAGGACAGGCCTGAGTTGCAGGAGACTGCCTGGCCCCCCGACACTGTGGCTGTTAATAACTAACCTCCTCCCAGACAGGTGCTGGCGGTCTGGCTTTAGGAGTTCTCGGGCGGCCAGTGAGTCACTTCCCTTCCATAGTCTGTGTGGAGTGAGTCAGCCGCGGCCCCAGCCGTTCACACCAGCTCCCACACCTGGGCGCCGCGCGCCCACACCCGAACCTCCAGCAACCTGCTCCCAGGGGGGCTAACCCACGGGCCGCTGGCCCAGGCCAGGCAGCTTCCCTGTGACCTGGCCTCTGCCCTGCTCCTTCCACCCACCCCTGCCAGAGAACGGAGAGGTCTGAGGTGTATGTGTATGGGGGGGGGGCTCGATGTTGGGCACCCCAGCCTGGGGCCGGTATAGGTCTGCATGCCCTTTGACCTGTACCCTCAACATGACTTCCCTGTCTTCCTGCTCTTCCTGCTCCCCTGTGGGGAAACAAAGACCAAAAAGCAAACATTCACAACAGACGGGGTGAAGGATGGACCCGGGATGAATGGTCAGCTCCATCCCTCTCGGAGAGGCCAGAGCTGAGGGTGGGAAACTGAGTCCCGGCATGGTGGGTGTGTTCCCGCACGGGCACACCAGAGCAGGGGCTGGGGGAGGTCAGGCTTCGCTTCTCCGAGCTCCTGTGGGCTGGAAGCCCAGGGCAGACGCCAAGTCCAGGAAAAGCAACTCTCAGACCCGTCGTCCAAGCTTCCCGCCCTCTCTCCCGCGGCCTTGGCCACCCAGACGAAAAAAAAAGGTGTTTTTTACGAAAGAGAGATCAAGAAAGAGAAAAAAGGCAGCAGGAGACAGGAGGGGGAACCCCCCCCTCGGGGGACAGACCCCCCCCACCCCGGCGCTGAACAAGCACCAGGATTAACTTCTTCTAATCCCCAGAAAGTCCCTCCCGCTACCTGGTTTCTAGAACAGACGATCAACACAGATGACATCAGGCCCGGCTCTGCGTGTCTCCCCGCCGGGGGCCCCGGGCAGGTGCGAGACTGACAGGTCGGGCCGAGATGACACTATTTCTAGGCTTAGGAGATGAAAACCAGCCGAGGCGGGGAAATGACAGGGATGAGCCTGCGTGGCGGGAACCCGACACCCTGCAGCCACCGCTGGCCTTTTGGGTGAACCACTCCCCTGCTGGATCTGGTGGGAGGGCAGGGAGCCCCCGCCTGCCTTGGCTCCCAGCGCCCCCCCCCCCCCCCCCCCCCCCCCCCCCCCCCCCCCCCCCC